>MJUU01063077.1:0-14421 GCA_002080025.1 Modiolus philippinarum
TTGGTTTCCATGGCAACTGAAAGCTCTACTATCCATTAAAACACATTTAAGACCACCATTCAAAAAAAAATTTGGGCAGGGCTTCCCCTTATAATCCAGGTAATATGTATTGCTGAAATCAAAACATTCAGAGTCCCCCTTTCATAAAAAAAAAAAATTGGCAGGGGTTCCCCTTATAATCTAATTTATATTGTGATGGAAAATATGTAGCAAAACACCTTTTTTTCAAAGAATCAGTGTTCTGGTTTGGTTTCCATTGCAACTGAAAGCTCCACTATCCATTACACCCCATTTCAGACCACCATTCAAAAAAAAATTGAGCAGGGGTTCCCCTTATACTTTAGGTAATATGTATTGCTGAAATCAATAATTTACAAAAAATCAGAATACACAAATGTTTTTTTTTTTTTATCTAAGATTTTATTTTTACTGGACATTGCAAAAATCTTTTAGTAATACTGAACACTTCTTCATATTGAATTAATTACCTCCCTTAGTTTTATTACCTCCCTTTTTTAATTCTGACTTTTCATTCTATCTAATTTTTAAGTTATTGACACCCAAAAAAAGTGTGTTAGTGAACATAATTAGGACTATAAAATGAATTTACATGTTCTAGCAATATAAAAAACTACTTTTTAAATGAACAATAAAATTTTTTAGCTATTCTTGTTATCAAATAATACCGAACATGTGATTTTAGGCTTTATTGAAATGTTTAATTTTTGTTACATTTTTAGAAGTTGTGACCTTGACCTTTGTTGCACAGACCTCAAAATCGATAGGGTTCCTCCTCTAATCATAACTCATATCTATGCCAAGTTTCATTTGGATGTGTAATGTGGTTCCGGAGATATTGTGTGGAAACGAATAAGTCAAATTTTTGTTCTATTTTTAGAATTTGTGACCTTGACCTTTGTCGCACAAACATCAAAATCAATAGGGATCTTCCTATAATCATAACTCATGTCTGTGCAAAGTTTTATTTTGATATGACATTTGGATCTCAAGATATCATGCGGAAACCAATAGTTGACGCCCGGACAGCCGGACGCCCAGACACCATTCATCAAATTTCAAGCCGAGTTTGACTTGTCGCAACTCGGCTAATAAATAGATGCTAACGTGTCATTTTCAATATCAACCCTGATACTAGCTCTAGACCAATTTGCTTGATATGAAAACCAGGTGATAATATTAAGGCAGCTATGGTAAATAAATAAAAATAGTAATGGTGCATAACATGATACCCCGCCACGTTTCACAAAAGGAGTATAGCCACGAAGGGCCAAAATCGGCCTAATGTCAGATCTTGACAGTATTTGTGTTTTTTATAGAGGACACTATTACTTGCACAAAAATTACTTCAATCTACGAAATGAACATACTCTGTTGCCATGGCAACGACTTTTTCAATAGTTTGCATCTACACCTTGAAGTCTCTTCTTTCCATTAAATTCAACTGTCTTAAAACTACATACATCGAATATATTGCTACATACAATGCATTTCAATTGTTTTGAACATAAATGACAAATCTTTATGTCATTGGTTCTCTTGTTGCCATGGTAACTGCTATTTTATTACCCCAAAAAGTATAGAATGATTATTAAAGATGTTATTTCATAAATATTTTCTCGCAAAACATGCATGATGATTGACTAAAAATGGGTAAAATGTCTACAAATGATTTAATAGCAAGTTAAGTGGTAGAATTCTTGACGATTGTCATAATGTTGCTATAGCAACGGGCAATCTTGTGGAAAAAATGTATTTTTGCATTCAAAGTGCCTCCAAGTTAAAGAGTTATCTCTTAAATCCAGCATGCCGAATAACTAAAGTGGATCAAAAAGTTTACTAACACTTTGGTCTAGTAGGTCAATTCCGATACAACTATTGTACTGTAACCATAGCAACGGACAGTGTTGTGTCAAACCCCTTTGTGTATCATATCAACCCACGTATTGATGCCATGAAAACGGAGAAAGTTGAGGGAAAGAAAATCTTCAGCTGCATTGTGTTTAATGCATGCCAACTGAACACATTATGATCAAAAACTTGGACAATACATTTAAGTGTAGTGAATGCAATGGCAATCATGAAAAAAAATGTCTCAGCTCATAGGAAAGCAACCAAACTTTGTATTTCGCAATAAAAAAGTTCTATACCGAAAGTACTAAGTGATGCCACAAAGGATATAAAAGAAGCGGATGTTTGCTTTGAAGGGAAGTTTTAATATTTTGGGATAATGTTTGTATTCATAAAATACAGGTCAAGTTTGATTTTTGACCGTGATCAGATTTTGTGTCCCAGAGTTATTGCCCTTGATTTAGACAAAATCTAAATTTTATGGTTTCCGGATGATAACCTCACTAAGCTTTGTGAGAAAATTGTTGCAAATACTAGGATTGCCTATGGGCGGAGGTATCTTTTGTGATAGGCAGATCTCCTTTTTCTAGTTCATAAACGTATACTAATTTCAGATATTCCAATGTTAAAAGTGGCGTTTTGCATTTTTTTATCTACCATGCTGTCATAAATTTCTGCGATTAAAGAAAGGTATATTTCAATTGGTATAACTGATGCCAAATCCTATTGTACATGTATTTCAATGCAATAAACTATTATTTAACTAAACTTGGGATAAACACTAAAATTTAGTTTTTGAAAATTTTTTGTGGGTAGCGTCAAAACTTATACATTGCATTAATATGTGCTACGGAAGTTACTCGCTTCATTTGGAATGACACAACTGTCCAGCTGTAAACCCTATCATTAACAAAAAGACGTCAAAATTAGATTATTAGCCAAAGTAAATTAGTTTCAAAGAACAGAAAATATTTGAGTACGGGATTTACCAATTTTCGCAATTCATTAAAAGTGGAGCAATGAACTTCAAAATTAACTATTGCTATATATATCGGCACTATCAGTTTCCATCATTATTTGGAAACAGTTACAATTGTCATCAAACATTATACATATAGTTTTACCTTCTACTTTTTGGCTACATTTGCTCATGAAGACCATAAAAATATTTTAAATTCTGCATGAAAATTGTGAAAATCTGGCTTTAATTCGTAAAGTTATGTATATTTTTTTTGTTACTCAGAAAAACAGTTTTCGTAGGAGCTGGTTTATAGTTAAAAGTATGCTTAAATAAAAATTCAGGTCTTCTAGATGTATTTTGCAGTCTCTAATCTTGTGATATTAATACAGTGCACCTACATTGGTTTGATTTGGGTTTCTTAGTTTTATAACTGACGTTGCTTAATCTGAACAAGTCCTTATCAATTGATTCTATGTCTGACACTAGTGAACGCATAGATTTATAACAAAAACATCTTTAAAAATTAAAACCACACGACAAAGAATTGATTTGAAATTGATAAACAAATGATACATTATTTTAGACATTTTGTCATGTTGCATCAATCTGAAATACCGCTTAAAATCCGCATGGCGGAGATTAAATTTATACCAAACCATCTCCCTTACTTTTCTGAAAACTGATGATAATTAAAATAATGTATAAAACACGAAGAGCTTGGATGATAATTAACAGAATGAAAGCAATCTTGAGACAAAAATGAGATACAAAATATGCGGTCTCGGCTCAATTAGCTTAAGTCGTCAATCCTGCTGGAAATTATACTGTCACGTGACAAAACCAGTATCGTACCCACTATTTCTATGATAAGTAAGTATTCTTGATTTTTTAGCTGTCGACAGTATATGCGTTAGAGACCAGTAATGACCAAGTATCTTCAGAATCGGTTTGACGGATTTGTAGAAGAATGCACTAGTTGAAAATGATGCTTCTTTAGATGTATGCACTTGAACCCATTATCATGTGGTGTGTTTTGTCAAGTGTGAAAAGTTAAAACTGCCAAAGGCATATTTAAAACGGCATTTCATTTACTTCGAAATTAATAATTTTTGGCAGTATATCATTGTGGATTTTAGACAGTTGTGTTATTTCAGTCTATCCAGCATTGGTTAGTGCAAACGCCTAGAACGATACGGATTTTTTTTCGGATATTATCCAACTTATGCATTCTTTTGCCCATAATAGACCTCATATAATGTATAAGTAAATGTTAGATTCCATTTCGGATTTCCCTTTGAATATGTAATCTATATTTTATTTATTCAGTCTCGGAATTTCTGCATATATAAGCTCGGTTTGTTCCGATATCGCATAGCCAAATTTAATTTGTAAAACACACAGTCACTCGAAATTATACTATGTACACAAGTGTATACATGTAGTTTTAATATAGCCACACTAAAAATTAAGTAGCTGTGATATACATTTTGCATAGAAAAGCGTGACAAAAATGGTTCCATATTGCCATATACAATATAAGAAAAATGCACTAAGTTGGTAATCAGGAAAAATGAAAACAGGAGACAAGTGTAATTCATTAAACTCCTATTATACATAAAAATGCAGATAGATTCTTTAACAAGAGGCTCTCAAGAGCCTGTATCGCTCACCTGGACCATGGCTGACATAGATAAAAGGCATTTCCAATAGGAAAAACAAAACATAAAATTTAGCAGAATACTTTTTTTTTCTGCAATTACAGTATTCTTGTTTGGTTTCCATGGCAACAGAAAGATCCACCATCCATTACAACCCATAACAGAACACCATTCAAAAAAAAAATTTGAGCAGGGGTTCCCCTTATAATCAAGGCAATACATAATGCTGAAATTGAAACATTCGGACCACAATTCAAATAAAAATTCAAAAATTTGGGCAGAGGTTCCCCTTAAATTAATAGGGCCAATGTTAAAACTATGTTCCAGATGGTGGCCATCTTGGATGAGGTATGGACCTGCCAGATACAATTTTTGGATGGGACCACCTAAGGACCATTATGGCTTAGTTTGGTTCTAATTGGAATTGTAGTTTCTGAGAAGATCTTTGAATGTATTTTCCATAGGGTCCAATGTTAAAACTATGTTCACTCACTGGCGGCCATCTTGGATTAGGTACGGACCTGTCAGATACTTTTTTTGGAAGGGACCATCTAAGGATCATTGTGTCTAAGTTTGGTTATAATTGGACTGGTAGTTTCTGAGAAGAAGATCTTTGAATGTAATTTCCATAGGGTCCAATGTTAAAACTATGTTCCCCGCTGGGGTCCATCTTAGATTAGGTACGGACTTGTCGGATACCTTTTTTGGAAGGGACCACCTAAGGACCATTGTGTCTAAGTTTGGTTATAATTGGACTGGTAGTTTCTGAGAAGAAGATCTTTGAATGTCTGTCCCATAGGGTCCAATGTTAAAACTATGTTCCCCGCTGGCGGCCATCTTGGATTAGGTACGGACCTGTTGGATACCTTTTTTGGATGGAACCATCTAAGGACTATTGTGACCAAGTTTGGTTCCAATTGGCCCAGTAGTTTCAGAGGAGAAGATCTTTGAATGAAAAGTTCACGACGGACGGACGCCAGACGCCGGACGCCAAGTGATGGCAAAAGCTCACCCTGGCATAGCCAGGTGAGCTAAAAACCACATTTTAGAAATGAATTTGATTTTATCATTTGACACTTCGTATATTTAAGAAATATACACATCTTTTTAGATCCTATCTTTCTGGAGTTTTTGGTCAACGACTGCTACAATGTTCAAAAATTTACTTTCTTGTGTGTTCCGTCGTTCATGGAAGTTGCAAAAAGTTAAATTTTCGAAGTGGCCACAGCCTTAGACAAATATAATCATTGGAATTTACTTTTATTATTGTTTTTCCATTCATTGAAGATAAAAATATTTTGGTTGAAGGGTGTGGCCAAGCTGAAATTTGAGAAGATATGTTGAAAATATACCGATTTTTCTCAAAATCTCCATACTTGTGTAAACGGCAAACGTCATAACCCATTATGACGTCATCGAAATGCGAGTACGAAACACAAACGAAACGTTCGATACATATGGATGGAAATGGTGACCCATTAACATTGATATGTGACAATTCAAGTTTGCTCAAAATACTGGGCCATTTTTGGTCCTTTTTGGCTCTACTCCTTTCAAAGTTTATAGAGGCATAACTCTAGATCCCTGTGTACTTCTGAACCCAAAATTATACTTGGTCTGTGTTTTATGGCAAACAACTTACATACCAAATTAGAAGACAGTATGTTATTTCATTCACAAGTTATCAGTTGGGAACCCTATAATTTGCAAAATTTCTAAGTTTCAAGGGGCATAACTACAGAACCCCTTGGACCTCTGAACCCAAATTCAAACTTTGCCTGTGTTTTGTTATTAACAAGTTACATACCAAGTTTGACGACAATATATCATTTCATTCACAAGTTATCAGTCGGAAACCCAAAAATTTGCAAAATTTTGAAGTTTCAAGGGGCATAACTCCAGAACCCCTTGGACCTCTGAACCCAAATTCGAACTTGGCCTGTGTTTTGTTATTAACAAGTTACATACCAAGCTTGAAGACAATATATCATTTCATTCACAAGTTATCAGTCGGAAACCCTAAAATTTGCAAAATTTTGAAGTTTAAAGGGGCATAACTCCAGAACCCCTTAAACCTCTGAACCCAAATTCAAACCTGGCCTGTGTTTTGTTATTAACAAGTTACATACCAAGTTTAAAGACAATATATTATTTCATTCACAAGTTATCAGTCGGAAACCCTAAAATTTGCAAAATTTCAAAGTTTAAAGGGGCATAACTCAAGAACCCCTTGGACCTCTGAACCCCAAATCAAACTTGGCCTGAGTTTTGTGGTAAACAAGTCACATACCACATTTGAAGACCTTATGTTATTTGTTCACAAGTTATCAGTCGGAAACCTTCGGGGGACGGATGGACGGACACACGACTGAGGGTATCACATAATACCTCGCCACTTCGTGTGGCGGGGTATAAAAATGACATGTAATAATCTATAACTATTTTAAGAACTAATGACATAAACTTGCCTGTTGCCACAACATCTTGGCCCCTTTTACCAGATCTAAATGGACCAACAGCATTCCAGTTAAATAGCACTCTGGGTACTCCATATTTTACTGTATCAATAATACCAGCAAATGGTTGTACCTGAAATAGAGAAAAAAAAATTTCAAAATTCACAGATTTGAATTTGTCAATTATACAAACTTGTCACTAATTTTTGTTCTGTGTTTATGTTTCTTGACCAGTGTGAGAAATACATTTATACTTTTTAGAGAAGGGTTTTTCAGTCAATGATTAGTTGTAATTCAATTCTGATAGAAAAATTATTTTGTCATCCTTCGACTGTGATAGTGACCATGCCTCATGACACCATACTCAAAAACACATTTTTTCAGATCATCAGAAAAACAGGGCTATTCTTTTGTTAAAATATATCCTTAAACCATTACATATGAAGGGCTATGCCAAACAAAGTGTGATACAATCCCAGCATGTCGACCACTGAAGTTTAAACAAGTGTAATTTTAGTGAATGTGTAAACAATGAAGAACTTGATAAAGTAATAAGATGGACAAAAAATTCGTAAAGGTTCCACGGAACCTAATGTCTCGCCCCCTCAGTACATTGTCGTAATTTAGCCTAAAATATTTACATGTGGTTGCTAGATAGAATTTCAAGAAATAACTGGTCTCTGAAACTTTCATACCCAAATTAGAATCAAATATTTTTGTACAATGACTATTCTCATTGAAATGTATTTAAAAAAATATGGTTGCTAAGTAAAATTCCAAAAAATAACTGGTCTTTCAGAGTTTCATGGAATTTACCAAAACTTTAATCCTGGATTTTGGAAATTTCACTATTGAAAATGATCATTATAACTGCAAGGAATTGAAAAAGATATGGTTGCTAGGTAGAATTCCCCAAAATAGCAGGTCTTTGAGAGTTTCAGGAGACTTACCAAAATTAGAATCAAAGATTTTTGAAATTTGACTTTTGCAAATGATCATTATAACTGAAAGGAAATGAAAAAGTTATGGTTGCTAGGTAGAATTCCAAAAAAATAACTGGTCTTTGAGAGTTCCAGGAATGTAAACCGAAATTGGAATCAAAAACTTTTGCAATTTTATTATTAAAAATGTTTGTTTGATTCTAATTTATTAAAAAAGCATTGTTGCCAAGAAGAATTTCTACCGGTAATTAAAATCTGGTCTTGGAGAGTCTCAGGAAATTTACCAAAGTTGGAACCATGTTATTTAATTCTTTAGTTTTTAAAATTATGTTTGATACTAAAACATTGTTAAAATTTGTAATTGGATGCAAAAGTTTCAAAAATTATTGGTCTTTGACATTATCAGGAAATTTACCAAAATTGGAACCGGAATCAAAATTCCAACAGCCTGTAACACATCTGCGCATTTTATGTAGAAACGTCAATGTTAATGTAATTCTTTTAAGAATTAAAGACTCTATTCTACTTCTTAACAATTAACATTGAAATTTTTTTAGCAAAAAAAACTAAGTCCAAATTTGGAAAATTACAGAAAAACTAGAAAAAAAATTCCTATTCTTTCAGCTTGAGGTAATTTTCTGACCGTCATCTAACTTTTAACCACTTTTTGTGAAATTCCAATAAGATTTAATAACTTAAATTGACTTCTAAAAAACTTTAACCACAGGGTTAAAATAAATTTCTTCCACAAAAAAAACTAAGTCCAAATCAGAAAAAACACAGAAAAACTAAAAAAAAGTTTTTAGATTTTTCAGCCAGAGGTAATTTTCAGACCCTTTTCTTGCTTCTGTCCAAATTTCAAATGATTAAAGATTTGATGAAGATATTGATGTTTAGAAAACCACAGGGTTAAAATAAATGTTGACGACGCCGACGGAATTTTGGATAGCTATGTCTCGCTTTTGCAACTTTTATCGTGAGCGAGACAATAAATAGCTTGACAATGTAATTATCAAGGAACATTGTGTTGAAATGTCATAAGGATTGAGCAACTTGAACTTAAGTTATTGATCAAAAATAAAAGTGTATACATACAACATGCAGACAACGGCGACGACGACAGTACCATACCATAATACGACCTAAAAACTCTTTGTGGTCATATAGAAACAGATTTCTTATCTGTATCTCGTGAGATATAACTTTTCTCAACTCTCAATATTTAATTTTTCAAATATTGAAAAAGCCCAGGAATCCTCCACTTTTTTAAAATTGAAAATTTAACTATATTTAGAACAGAAATGTCATATTGCTCAACTGTTAAATTTATGTTAATATTTGTCTGGAAAGTTGAGATACTATAATAAACTATAGGCTTGTCAGGCTGAGGCTGCATCCCTTACCTGACAAAATGACACTCAGCAAAACTATGAAGTATATATGAAATAAGATAAAATTGGGTTTTTCAAACAGAGTCCAGGGATAGAACATGTCCTCCAATAGCCACCATGTTTTTCATCTGACCAGAATGAAATACATAATTTTTTAAAAGGACATTCAACACAATATTTCTGTGAAGTGATAGAAATTGCTTCAGAAGGTAGGATTTCCCAAAAAGTCCATTCTTGAAAAACTGTAAACCAACTTATTTCCGTGGATACCAAATGTATGACCTTCCATCATACCTAAAAAATTGTTGGGTTTGCTTCAGTGGTTTCTGTGGATATAATGAAAGTTTGAAAAACTAAGGGATCACAGATTATAGACAACATATGACAGATGCAAAGTAATTGCTATAGTTCACACTGGCTCTATGGGTCAGGTGAGCTAAATAGAACTTACTTCTAATGACGTTCCCATGACAATGACTAAGTCTGTCTGTAACATATCCCTGAGGTATAAATAAAATCTCTGTGGTAAATCTTCACCGAAAAATACAATGTCTGGTTTCACAATACCCTGTCAAAACATTAAAAATATAATTACAGGAGAATGATAAAAATATATATGGAAAACAACAGTTGTAATAATAATCTATCTGCAATTTAAAAAAAAAATTCATGACTATCAATTTGCTATGAGAACAGTATCATGTACATGGTGCCTTGAGACATGAACAGATTTCTGTTTAAAGTCAAGGAATATAGTTGGTGTCAAGGGGAATCTTAAAACTATTATTGTTCAAATAGCCCTTAAATAAAAAAAAAATGTTTCATTATACTGAATAAACCAGTTGTAAACAGAATTTCACTATTTCAGAAAAAAACTAGAGCTGTTGTCGATTGGCAACCAATTATGCCCCTGCTTACTGAACCCTGAATCAATATGGTAAGTGCAACTTTAAGTGTGTATGGACACAATGCAGGTGTTGACACAGTACAAGTATGGACTTTATGATATACTTCCCTGTTTTTTCCAGAAAATATACAAAGCTGAATTATCTCTCTTTAAAAACTTCCATCAACAACATTATCTCCATGTGGTGAGCCCTTCAATCATTTCAATTGGTGGTAGGCAACTGTTCTGTAAAGTTTCATTCAATTTGAGGCATTTTTAATTTTAACGCCCTTTTGCAGTTTCCATGGCAATGGTGACCCATTTTGAAAATTCTGAGCCTTAAAATCATTTCCATTGGTGATAGGCAACCTTCCAGTAAAAAGCTTCATCCAATTTGAAACACTTTGAATTTTCCCGCCTTTTTTCAGTTTCAATCTCAATTGTGGCCATTTTGAAAATTCTGAGCCAAAAATCGTTTCTATGGGTGCTAGGAAACCTTCACGTAAACTTTCATCCAATTTGCGACACTTTGAATATCCCAGCCTTTTTTTTCAGTTTCCATGGCAACGGCAGCCATTTTGAAAATTCCAAATGAAGTGTGTTTATACATCTGCTCATTGTAAGTTAGATTCCTTAGAAGTTGTTGAAATTTGCTTGCAAAGTTTCTGAAAAGCATCACGAGTTGTGTTTGTATTTGTACGGATGGACAGATGAACAAACGAACGCACAAATGAAAGATCTGACAAGGGTAAAACAATATGCCCCAACTTTTAGTCGTGGGAGCATAAAAATGCTCCAGTGTGAGTAATGATCTCAATGATTATCTCTTTGGTATGCAGATGTATATACCGTTGAAATTTGATGGCTCAAACTGCAATAAGTCAAATACCATAGATGTTTCAAACCTTTTTTGTGATCCCACTGCTCAAGTTTAAACATACCATATAATTGGTTACTTTTGGGAGGATTTAATTCTCGCTTTATTTGTGACCATTCTAAAGTCTCTTTACAGCAAATAATAAGCAATCACGAAAATTGAAGTCCCGCAAAAATAAAGTCCAACAATTTTGAGAGAAATTGCGAAATTTGCGTCCCGCGAAAATAAAAACTTATACCGTAGTCTGACCTCGATTTCTTGAACATCCCTCTAGTTCAAACTGCTTTCATCAATCCCTTGAGTGTTCGAGCCATCAAAGTTTGTTTTTACTTTAAAATGAGAAAGGGATGAACTATAACAATACAGAAAATGATGCTGTATGAGAAGAACTATTTCTTTAGGAAAACAGTCATCAAAACTATTTAAGCAAAATCATCAGTTTAGTTTTATGTGTAAAACAAGTCATTTTACTGAATCAAATTTTATTTATAAGAGACTACATACAGAGGAATAAGAATAGCATCTATAAATTGCAGCAGTAGTATGTAACCAACTATTTCCACAGATATTATACAATATCCAAAACTGATTCCAGCCTACCATTTGTCATGTGCTAGGGAAAACTGTGTTAAAATTCCATTACGGTTGCTTTGGAATTTAACTATGGTTGGGTCTATAAATTGCACTGTATCTGCCACTGATTGACTTCTTAGGAACTGTCAGGGAAATCTTATATTGTGATAATGCATTCTTCCTATTTTAAATTTTTATATTTTGTGCTTTGGATGTTCAAAAATAATTAGGGAACACCAATTATGACTTCAAAGCTTTAAGCTCAAAGTTTTTTTTCTTTTTTTAACTCTAGTGTATTCTTAGATCTTCCAACCATTTTCACTTTATCTCACTATATACTTATCTACAATAAATCCCAAACATCAAGTACTTTGATGGGGGTCTTATACTTACTGGACATCCTCTTTTCAGACATTTTGGTAATCTGTCTTTGAATATTGCATCCTGTAATATAAATAACAAAATAATGAAGTTACTGTTAATTTACTTCCTGCAAATGAGTATTTCCCAACTTATGTCTCTTCAGTGCAGATCAAAAGAAATTATTTGGAAATCCATATACCGAAACATGTGTGAAATTTGATAGAAAACAAATTACCAATAGAATCTAAATAGGAGAGCCAAAATCAGCTAGGGACAGAGCTATGCAAAACATACATAATTTTGCTGTTCAATAATGACGAAAGAAATGCTATGTGTGAGTTGCTGGTATCTGCAGAAAAATAAATTTTCTTGTTTACTGGTCTGTGGGATAGAAATACACCAGAGGCCCATTGCTATCATTTCTAATGAAAGTGGGAATACCCTTAAATATCCATATCCATTATTGGTTTAATAGAATGAAAAGGTCTTTCTACTATGTTTACTTCAGTACTACTTGTGTAAAATGTTAAAATTTTGTTGTACACACAGAAAATATTCCTAGAATTTTAAATACATTTACATGATTTTAATGTGAAAACTGACACTTATAACTCATTAGTGCTTATGTGCAAACTGGTGTAGTGATCTTTAAATTAACCATTGTTCCTTTTTCATGGATAGTTTGTGATGGAAATGACTATAATTGAGCATAGCAGTATCAGGCCTAATATTGGAACCAGCAAAAAATTGTGGTACAGATCTAGAGTACTACGGATGATAACATCATAGGTCTAATGTAAATTTCATTGGGAAAAAGGAAATCATTAATTTGCCATAATTATCCCACTTCAAGCCAAAGAATATATGTTATTAGCTAAAACTTACTTTAACTTCAGACCCCTCCTTCCTGCATCCACAGATTGTACATGTTGCTGAAGCAAAAGTCCCATGAGCCTCTACCAGTTTTTCTGGAGGAAGTCCTGCCACTGTAAATAATATAAATAAAAATCTATGACGGTTGTCTATAATATACTTGATTTCATACTTATAAAGTTACTATTAATATATGACAAGGTTTACTAATGACAGTATTTACCATTTTAATGTAATCAAAGCAAAATAAATCTGAACATGTAGTTAGGAGGAAACTTCTTTTTGACAGATATGACAAATATCTGTTTTAGGACCATATGCCCATGTGCTACTCAAAACATTTGAAAGACCAAGGACCAAAATGTAAAATAACTGATGAAGAGCTTATAAAGCAAAACGTGATACCAAAATCTGCTTACAAGAAAGCTAAACAATGGTGATAATCAAAAATATCTAAGCAAACTACTGTCTAAGAGAAGTAGACATCAAAATTACAAACCATCAGTCTGCCTGACAAAGGCATCAGCATAAGTACTAAAGTTTGTATTCTGTATACTTACATCTTTCTAGTCCATCAATATTCTGTGTGTACATACGGAGTAACATCCCTTTATCATACAACTTTCTTAGGAAGTAGTGTATGTAGTTAGGTCTGTACTTCCCAGATGGATACAACTCCTTAGCCAGCGTAAAGAATGGTTTTGGGTTGTGATGAAAGTAGTCAATATCAAATATAGCCTCAGGGTAGGGTATACGATACTGCTGTAGGTTGTCATAGAGACCAGTGCCTGGTGTCCTAAAATAAAATTTATGTATTTTACTCAGGGTAAGGAAAATGATACTGCTGTAGGATGTCATAGAGACCAGTGCCTGGTGTTCTAGAAAGAACAAGAGCTGGTGCCGAATGGCAGCCTGATATACCCCCGCTCATTGAACCCTGAATCAATGTGGCAAGTGCAAATTTAATTGTATAGGGACACAATACAAGTGTGGACACAATTCAAGTATAAACACAATGATATAATAGTAGTAACCAACATGTTCAACGATAACTGTCTGCACAACAATTGAATCTGCCTTACATTTCTAAAAGAAATTGTGACAAAAATTCCATAAATTGTACAACAATGAAAAACAATGACGTCTCAGAAAACAAGAAGTGCTTATAACATAACCTTGAAATCCGAATACACGATAGATTGGACCATAAGGAATATCTGTGCATAATAACAATTGAATCCTACTTACAGTTTCAGATGAAATTGTGACGAAAAATTCCATATATTGTGCAACAATGAAAAACAATGATGTCTCGGCAAACAGGAGGTGCTGATGACTTAACTTTGAAATCGGAATACAGGATAGATTTGACCATGAGGAAGGTCTGTACAAAACAACAATTGAATCCCACTTACAGTTTCAGAAAAAATTGTGATGAAAAATTCCATATATTGTACAACAATGAAAAACAATGACGTCTCGGCAAACAGGAAGTGCTTATGGTATTATCTTGAAATCTGAAAACACAATAAATTGGACCATAAGGAAGCTCAGTGCTAAACAACAATTGAAT
>MJUU01063077.1:22856-46757 GCA_002080025.1 Modiolus philippinarum
TAAAATCTGGAATACCACTAGGTGTACTGATACCAGCACCAGCTACAACTACTACATTTTTGGCAACTTCACATTTCAACAGATCAGAGACATCTTCAAGGGTTTTAACTGGCTTCATCCCAACACCTGTGGACAACCTCCTGAAAAAGTATCATTGTTCATTGTATAGTTTTACCTGTATAGGTTGACCAATACAAAACTTCATTATGGACTGTATAAACATGTTAAATTAAAAAAGTTTATAGAAGAGGTAAATATATTTCTTCTATACCTAAAAGTAATCACTTGTACCACAGTGACAAACACTGTAACATATCAACTTTGCATTGTGAGTTTGCACCCTGCTTTGTAAACCACAAAAAAGGGTGCACAAGACTTGAAACTGATTGGAAAAGTGCAATAAATCAAACTGGAACATGTCTCTCAGCTATGATAAAGGTGAAGGTCATGTCACTATTTTACGATAAATTTATTAACAAAGTGTTTTAGTTAGAATTGTACAGTTGGAATTCATCAGTTTTTACATGACAATTTTTTTGGGAGGGTAATTTCTTATCAAAATTTATTTGAAGAGATATTTTCACCTTTAATTTAGTGAAAAGAAAGTCTTCATGATATAAATTTCTCATGATATAAATTCATCTCCAGTACCAAACATAATTATACAGTATCATCCCCAGTACCAAACATAATTATACAGTAAGTGGGTCGAAGGTAAGGCTAGGGGTGCTGGATTTTTACTGTCATTTAGAAATTCGAATGAAACATTTATGTTCCAGACCATTTGATTGGTAAAAATTGAACATAACACGATCTACATGCCTCAGACAAAGCAGTTCTCTGTCAAGTCTGGTTCCTTTGTCCACTTACAACTAAGTTAAATACAAAAAGACAGGAAATTATTTGATTGTTTGAATGTCAGGGGCATCAATCTTGATTTGAAGGTAAAAAATATCTATTTACAGGATCAACTATGCATCGCCTGTAAACTGTATTTTGAGCATCAAATCTACAATTAACGACCCCCCAATAGTGGTTCGCTAAAACCACGAAATTAAGTTCCCAAATAAATGCATTTTTCCACAGAGTTTTAATGCATACAATTCGAAACCAAGAATTTAAGTAGCAACGAAAAAGTGAAATTAATGAAAACCACGAAAATTGATGTCCACGAATAAAAGTACTTCCACAGAACTCACGTTAATTTGAATAGTATTGAAACACACTAGTATTTCTTACCATAGTTTCAGCCAAATTTAGCACAAAATTTGCAGTTCAAATTTTGTTACAAAGAGAATATATGTCTATAAAACACATTTGCCCCACCTAAAAATATAATATTAAACTATAATTCACCAATTATATTTAAACTCCATGTAAAAGTTGTGCCATTGTCATCACATATGCTATTAGGAAGGGCTAATGATATATTGTCTGTACATTGAGTCTATGCCATTCATAACGTCTTACCAGGGATGGGGTAATTGCAATCAGTAATTGCAATTGATTGTGATCAATTACAATTTCTGAAAAAATCAAAAGTAATTGCAATTGAGTTTTATTTCAATTACAAGTATTTGAAAATATTTAAATACAATTTGAAAAACTTATGTAATTGCAATTACTTTTCAAATACTTTTCAAATACATTGCCCAAGATGTTGTGTGTTGGAACAATGAGTGTGAACAATATTTTAATAGACAGAGTATATTATAGACAATAACTCTGTTTTAAAATGTAATTGCAATGTATTCAATTACTTTTTGAAAGTATTTGAAAATAATCGAATACTTTTAAAAATCTCTGTATTTGCAATGTAATGTAATTGAGGAAAAATGCAATGTAATTGAAAGTATTTAATTACTTTTTAAAGTGACTGAACCCAACCCTGTGTCTTACACAATTGTTTTGTACTGGGTTGTAAAATGAAATATACAGATCTCTTTGTAGATAACAGTAGTAGCCCTAAAATCCATGAAATGTATAAGTTGCCAAGTATTTAAGAGCAGACATAATTTCATGAACCTTAAGTGCTTGCATATTTCAATTATTTCAGCTCCAAGGAGGAGGGATAAGACTTAGAGCAGGGGTATCATCTAAATTTCCTGTTGTTAAAATTAGTAATCAAAGAAATACTGGGCATATTTTGTTTAACATTTACAGACCCCAGGCTGTAGCCTCTGTATAATATATGCTCCATATACATGATAAATCAATGCATGACCATTATGTACATGTATATTGTAGTTTGCAAATTTCATTACAAAATTCAATCCATAACATAAAGCCCAATGACTTTCAGTTGTTTTCACTGCCAAGATTCATTGCACGGGTAATTCAAATAAATAAAAGATAAAAGTATAAAACATGAAAATATAACTGGTTATCTATACAAACCGAGCTCTGTTAATATTTTTATCCAACACATTAGGCTGCCTTGGTAGTATTGATGTATCCGACTGTGTCTTGTAAACTGGACTACTGTTGGACTGCAGACCTCTGTTTTGAGCTTTTAGACCTTTAACTGCATTTGCAGATGGTGGCCTCCCCAAGGGCTGGGTCGCAGCTGGAAATACAATAATAAAATATATAATGCAATACATGGGTAACACGAACAAGGTGTTGTGATAAACATAATCCTAAACAGATTTACTTCCATCAAATGAAAGAGGTAAAAAAAGATGCCACAAGAAATATTTCTGAATGTATATTTTCTTTCCTTTTGTAGCTTGTTTCTTTGGACCTAGGGATACATGTATAAAAACAAGGGATCTGTGAGCCCAAGCTCACTAGAAATACCCCCGCTCTCAGCTTTTAGTGGCCTGCACAGGTTTGAAAATGCATCTAACAATATAGCACATTATGACTGAAAATTTACGAAGCCAGTAAACAGGAAGTAGAAACCTGACATATCTGAAAATGCATCCCACAATATGGCATGACTATACAAAGCTGCTGACAAAATTTCAAGTTTGTTTCATTTACCATTGCAGAGAAATGCATGATGGAAATTGTGACAGACGGACTGAATGACTGAAAATTGACTAAGTCAGTAAACAGGAAGTAGAAAACCGACAGGTCTGAAAATGTATCCCAAAATATGGCATGTCTATACAAAGCTTCTGGCAAAATTTCAAGTTTGTATCATTTAACATTGCAGAGAAAAGCTTGACGAAAATTGTGATGGACGAACAAAATGACTGAAAATTGACTAAGTCTGTAAACAAGAAGTAGTAATCCGATACATCTGAAAATGTATCCCACCATATGGCATGACTATAAAAAGCTGCTGACAAAATTTCAAGTTTGTATCATTTATCATTGCAGAGAAAACCTTGACAAAAACTGTGATGGACAAATGGACTGACTGAAAATTTACTAAGTCGGTAAACAGGAAGTAGTAATCAGATCGATCTGAAAATGTATCCCACAATATGGCATGACTATACAAAGCTGCTGACAAAATTTAAAGTTTGTATCATTAACCATTGCAGAGAAAAGCTTTACGAAAGTTGTGACAGACGGACAGAATGATGAAAAATTGACTAAGTCGGTAAACATGAAGTAGCATCCCGACAGGTCTGAAAATGCATCCCACAATATGGCATGACTACACAAAGCTACTGACAAAATTTCAGGTTTGTATCATTTACCATTGCAGAGAAAAGCTTTACGAAAGTTGTGACTGACGGAATGACGGAATTACGGAATGACGGACACGGGTAAAACAGTATTCACCCTCCTCCTTCGGAGCGTGGGTATAACAAGCTGTTGTGAAAGCATTACTTCAAACACATTTGCATTATTGTCACAACTACATTACAACTGTAGCTGTTGTCTGTACATGTAGCTATCACTCTTGAACTTGATTATATATGTAATTACTAATATTACATGTATTTAAATTGACTTACAACCACTAATGATGATTAAGCACGATTCTGAATAAAATCCTATTTACCAAAGTCAAATATTAAATAAAATAAGGTTATGAATTAAATTTCCAGAATGTAAACACATGCAGATCTAGGTATTTTAAACCAGGAAGGTTGATATCTATGAGTTAGAAAGTCATAAAAAAGAAAAAGATTAGAATCTTCCGTTATGGCTGTGTTTTTGGTGCTGTATGCAGGGCAGTACAAGCTTACTCTTCTGGAGTACCTGTTGTCACTCTTTCTTTTTTTTTTGAGTTCCCATTGTTAGCGCTTTAGTTTTTAGTGTAGTATTTGTGGCATTTGTATGTTTTGTGGTTGTGTTGTGTCTTTAGTCTTCTGTCTTCTGGTATTCTTACTTTTGCCTTGTCTCTGGAATTTGATTATGTAATCTTGTGCTTTATTCCTTCACTATTCTACTGCTGGTTTTTTTTTTTGTTTTGTTTTATACATTAATCATGATATGATACCATACATGTACATGGCAAATGTCCCAAAATATGGCTTTCAATTTTCTATCGTTCAGTGTAGTGAAGTACATTAAATTTCACAAGAAACAATTTTTATATCAAAATCTTTCCAAAATACAAGAGAGTACATAAAACTTAAAAAGTTGTGACAACAAATCAATATACAATCAAAGTTTATGTGTATCCCAAGCTGTTTATTTGTCACTTGGTAAATAATAAAAGTATTGTATACTAATACAGGTATCAGTCGTACAAATCAAGGATACCTGAACAAACTTTAAAAATCATAATTCATTTTAATATTTTAAAAAATATCCATACCTTTCAATGGAGGAAACATCCAACTTAAATAAAATTTTTATTATTATTTCTTTTTAAGTTCAAGTCTACATCCTTACACATATGTCCTTTTACTAGTAAAATTTCGGTTCAGTCCAACCTGAACAAAACTGATTTCATACATGTGTGAATAACCATACAAATACCCTTTCATCACTGGTCCTACCGTATTCATTATATTTTAATTAACTTTTCATAATATGGAAGCATTAATTTTAAAATGTGAGGGTTGAAATGGAATATTCAAGCATAGGAGAATGCCCGGATACATTGGAACAAACAAACATTTGCCCTTTAATAAGATGCCAGTATATAGACAAATGATGACACATCAGACATGGCGAAAACTGCCTGACCAAGGGACGTATCAGGCAAAACTTCAGTTGGTCAGCCAAAATTTTTTAGCATACAGGACGGAATGTCAGGTAAAAAATTGACTTCTGCTATATGGTTTAAATAGTCAGTCCGGTGAATCTATTTTCGGTTTAGCAGTTTTTTTTCTAATTTGCCCACCTGCTTCTGAACTTTCATTTTGTCTGCAACATGATACTTACTTTGGCACAGTACAAAATAGAAAAACAAACAGACAAAAATGGAATTTGCATGACAGGAGAAAAGCATTTATAGACCCTCAAGTAATATAAATCCTTCTATGATGCATGCATTAAAACCATGCAGTTATAAGCTATTACCATGGTACTTGTCCAAAGTACTCATTGTTCATAAATCTTCAACATTAAGGCATAAATATTAGATACCTAACAATAAAATATTAATGGACTGCTAGAAGAATGAACACTAATATTAAATAACATGCATATGATGTTGCCATTAGTGATTTTGCTGAATAATGCTTTAAAAGGGTACTTAAATTTCCATAGAATTTAATGACATAGCAAATGTAAATGAAAGTATATGGGATACTATTACTTAACTACATTACTACCCGTAGGTATTGAGTTTTTACAACTCCGATGCACTTTTTACATACATGTATATAGGGAAGCTATATTCATATTTAATCCACAAAATGGATATCTTATATAAATCTACTTTATAAATATCTTATAACATTTATAGATATCTTTTTACTGAATAAAGTGCCCAGTTCTGAACAAATTAATAAAATATCCAATACATTATTAGAGATATATTATAAGTACAGTTGAACTTCCATTGCTGGAACTGTAATAACTTGACCACCATGTCACTAACCCTTTTCCTGGACTCTTAATTCGAATTTAAACACAGTTCGACCTCCATAGCTAGAACACCCCTCTAGCTCAAACTGTTCTCGATAGCTAGAACACCTCTCTAGCTCAAACTGTTCTCAATAGCTAGAACACCCCTCTAGCTCAAACTGTTCTCGATAGCTAGAACACCCCTCTAGCTCAAACTGTTCTCGATAGCTAGAACACCCCTCTAGCTCAAACTGTTCTCCATAGCTAGAACACCCCTCTAGCTCAAACTGTTCTCGATGGCTAGAACACCTCTCTAGCTCAAACTGTTCTCGATAGCTAGAACACACCCCTCTAGCTCAAACTGTTCTCGATAGCTAGAACACCCGTCTAGCTCAAACTGTTCTCGATAGCTAGAACACCCCTCTAGCTCAAACTGTTCTTGATAGCTAGAACACCTCTCTAGCTCAAACTGTTCTCGATAGCTAGAACTCCTCTCTAGCTCAAACTGTTCTCAATAGCTAGAACACCCCTCTAGCTCAAACTGTTCTCGATAGCTAGAACACCTCTCTAGCTCAAACTGTTCTCGATAGCTAGAACACCTCTCTAGCTCAAACTGTTTTCATCATTCTCTTTATGTTCAAGCCATCAAAGTTCATATGTATATAAGATTTCTGATAAACTTTATATGATATGTGATCTCATTAAATTTATACATGATTTAAGATATCTTGGGTATAGGTTTTGCATCAATCCATCAAACAAAATCAAAATATGTCGATAAAATATCATGCACTCAAGTGCACAGGCACTGGTTAAAAGTATAAGAACCTATAATGTTAAACTATGTTCCGTGCTGGCGGCCATGTTTTTTGTATGATCAGAACAAAATGAGCAATCTTTGTAAAGGACCTTTAGTACACCATTCCTGTAATATTTGGTTGAATTTGCTTCAGTGGTTTCAGAGGAGAAGATGAAAATGTGATTTTCCCATAAGGTCCAATGTTAAGCTATGATCCGTGCTGGCAGCCATGTTTTTTTTTGGAATCTTTGTAAAGGACCTTTATTACTTCATTCATGTAAAGTTTGGTTGAATTTGCTTCAGTTCTTTCAGAGGAGATGAAAATGTGATTTTTCCCATAGGGTTCAATATATGAACCTAAGTTCAGCCTTGGCAGCCATGTTTTTTGTCGGATAAGAACAAAATGAGGGCCTTTAGTACATCATTCCTGTAAAGATTGGTTGAATTTACTTCAGAAGATAAAAATGTGATTTTCCCAATTCAGGGCTCACCAAACTGGGCGATTAGGGCGATTAAGTCGCCCTGTTGTGCCTCAAGTCGCCTAAAGTTGCCCCCAAAAGCGAATTCAAGTCGCCTGAGCATTTCCGGTAACAAGGAAGTAAATTGATAAGATTTCTAATGCTTATTTCTGTGTTTGCAAAGCTCAAAGATTGTTTACATCATCTCATGGCTTATTAACTTTGTAGTATACATTTATTAAAAAAAATCATTGGAAATTGTCCTAAATATTTACGTTTCAACTACAGTTCAAACCGGAAGTGGTCTATATAAAGAATGTCCACAAACGTAAACAATCTATTTATATCCCTCTAATATTTTGGGAACCATTCAAAAAAGAATGAAGCAGATTAGCAACTGTCTCTTGAGCAACTGAGTGATAAACTACCCATTTACTAAAGAGGATAAATAAAAGAAAATTTATGTCATGTAAATCTAACCTAAATGCAGGAGCACCTCCACATATAATTGATAAGTAGCTGAAATCATATTTTTTTTTAATATAAAATCTACATTGTAGATCTTGAAATATCAATGGTATTTTAATGATGAAAACTGATTTATTACCATTGTTGAATAAGTGTATATGTAAATCAAATACAAAAGTCTTGAAAATTCAGGTGCGGATACTCGCAAACAAGTCTCCCTGTCATGACATGAAGTCTCCCTATTTCTACCCTCAGGGGGACTTCAAGTCTCCCTGTTCTTTTGAAGTGTGGTGAGCCCTGCCCATAGTTTCCTATGTTAAACTATGTTCCTTGCTGGCAGCCATGTTTTTCATTGGATCAGTGGGAAATTAGCGATCTTTGTTAAGGACCTTTAGTACATCATTCCTGTAAAGTTTGGTTGAATTTGCTTCAGCTGTTTCAGAGGAGATGAAAATGTGATTTTCCCATAAGGTCCAGTTTTAAACTTTGTTCCGTGCTGGCAGCCATGTTTTTACCGGATCAAAACAAAATGAGCAATCTTTGTACAGGACCTTTAGTACATCATTCATGTAAAGTTTGGTTGAAGTTGCTTCAGTAGTTTCAGAGGAGAAGATGAAAATGTGATTTTCCCATGCAGACCAATGTAAAACTATGTTCTGCGTTGGCAGCCATGTTTTTTATTGGATAAGTTCAAAATGAGCAATCTTTGTTTAGGACCTTTAGAACATCATTCCTGTAAATAATTGGTTGAATTTGCTATAGTAGTTTCAGAGGAGAAGATGAAAATGTCATTTTTCCCATAGGGTCCAATGTAAACCTAAGTTCTGTGCTGGCGGCCATGTTTTTTAAGATCGGAACGAAATGAGCAATCTTTTAAAGGACCTTCCTCACATCATTCCTATAGAGTTTGGTTGAATTTGCTTCTGTGGTTTCAGACGAGAATGAAAATTTGAAAAGCTAACGGACGACGGAAGCCAGGTGATGGCAATAGCTCACACTGACCTTTTGTGTCAGGTAAGCTAAAAATGAATCAGAATTCATCATTGACACACAGTCTGTAACTTAACAAGGGTTAGTGAAATCCTGTTCTGTTTTACTGATGGGATATACTGACAAGAAAAGGGCATACCGATTAGGAACAGATGTGTCAGAAACATAATACATTTTAAAAAGAGCTGCATGGAGTATAAAAATAATATGCTTTAACCATTTAAGGCTATAGTCAAATGTGATCTAGTGAGATAAAAATGTCTTACCATTACAAAAATACACAGACAAAAATTGTATATCATATTCCAGATTCCTAGTAGGGTTTGACATAATAAGTAAAAAAACAGACAATTTTACTGATCAGTAGTTTAAACTTATTGACCCTATACATAATTTAAAGTCTTTAGTCTATAACTCATACATAATCTGATACATATAAATCATTTGACTTTAAAACATTTATCAAGTTTAATCGATTCACTTTGTAAGAAATTGTTATTGATATTGAATTATAGCTTTGACTGATCATGGGTTACTGATCGAACAGAAAAATCAAGGCCATGCGTGGATTTATTATAAAACTATATTGGAACTATATATACAATTCTTATCATAGAAGTCAAACAAAGTTTTCTGACTAATGATCTTTCAATTTGTTAATTGTATATTTCCAAAATAGAAAGATCATATATAAGACGAGTGCAAAATTTTCTAAATCAGAGTTGGAAGTTTGGCTGAGTAAGGAAAAGTATACATTTAAGATATAAATTATCATTTCAAATGAGATTTTAAATATTGATTACATGTAGTTTATGTACATATGTTTCTTTTCTATATGATTTCTATTGATCTATGGTGATAAAAGAAAGAATTAAAGCAATAAATAGGTTTCTTTGATGAATAAATGATTTATAATATTTTGAACACTGGCATTACATCAGAACACTTCAAAATTTTACTTTACTAGGAGAAATATTACCAAAACACTTTAGATGTACCCCCTTGTCCCTTAAAGCACTTGATGCTAAAAAAATACCACTTCCTAATAAATTTTATTTAGAATTTAAACAGATCACACATTCATAACATCCATTTTCAGTGGATTCACCCCATAAACAGTGTTCTCCCCAGGATTTTTCAATAGAGTAGGGGTAAATTTTTAGTTTGACACCAGGCATCACTTATAACGGTTTTTAGTTTCTTATTAATGATAGTTATAATGAAATTTACATCAAATGCAGAAGCATTATGCTTAAACTGTTTCTTTATTTTTTATTCAGCATGTGTATCTGAGCAAGAAATACAGCATCCAGTAAAATATCTGCCTGGAAAGCATCGGGGTAAAAATTACAGCATAGGGGTAATGATGAAAAAATTGTGGTCAAGAATTATAGCATCATGGTACCCAGACGCTAAAGGGGCCCGGGGAGAACACTGCATAACATCATGACTTTGATTTACTACTTAATTGAATGGGCGTCTTAAGACTCTTCTACTAATTGGTGTGCTCTCTTAATCCCTTAACCTTGCACCATTGGACACCTGATGATAACAATCTAGCATTAAATTGCATTAATATCATCAGTGGTTTCAATAAGATTGTTTATAAGAGGGAAAAGGGTAAATAATAGGGGGAGAATACCACAGTAAAATGATAGAAATATAATGAAATGTTAAGAATTTGAAACTTGAATAGCTGGAGATTTGGACAGAAATTCGTAGAATATGTGGGTAAATTCTCCCCTTCCAGGTTCTAATGAAATCACTGGTATTTTATATTTGCATGTATCGTCAATTTGAAAAACATCATACATGTATTAAACAATTGAAACAAGATCTGAAGCTACTTTAACTAATATATTCCACCGAAGTACCAGGTACAGGTAAGTATGCATGGTTCAAATCTTCTCGGCTCTTCTCTTTAGTTGACTTAACAAAAGTTGTCCAATTCATTTTTCCTCTTAAATGTGTTTCAAGTTCAAACATGTAGTACAGTGATCCCTCCATGATAAATCCCCTCCCGATAGAGTTCAACCTCCTTACAGAGGCCAAAATGCAATACATTAGCTTTTGAACTTAATTACCCCTATAAACAGGGACCACCATAAATTTGTGGCCAAAAAGTTGTTGCCATAGGGGTGGCCTGGTAAAGGGGGGACTCCTGTATGCAGTATGTTATTCATAATATCATATACTCGTATACTGCTAAAACTGTCCAGAAATACATAAAATAGTAGTCTTATGTGAGGTCTGTAGCCAATTCCCTGTTTTAAAGGCATCCAAAATTCAGTGATTTTAAAGTCAAAGGAGTCATATTTGGGAAAACTTCACCATTTTTATGATTTAAATATATTTCATAGTCAAAGCAAAATCTCCTTGGCAAAAAAATCAACCATTTATTGTTTTCTGAAATTCGGGTGGGCTGGCATGAACATTATAAAATATATATTTATGTTTTAGTCTGAATGTTCAACCATTCCAGATCACCAAATCTATGGGAACTCATAAAATTAAATTATAAGCACATGTACACATACTCTTTTTATTATTATTTACTTTTCTATTAATTAATGCAATACACAAAATTACTTACCATAGGTAATAAAATCAAGCCCTTATTTGATAAAATCAATCTGATTTAAATAAAACCACTAATGTATGATTGGCAAATTAGTTTCCAACAATCTTCCTTCTCCATCAATACAATATAAAAAATACAATGGTAACTTTAAATGGGACAATAAAACGGAATAATTAATAGAGATGTGTATCCGCTAGGTGTTGATCAATCATTTATAACACCTGACTTTGTGGGTACAATTGATTTCAGCAATACATGCTTTGTATTTGTGATTTAAATGCTGTGTTTGCATGTCAATAGAGAATTTAGAATAGATCAGATAGAAAATACCCCCTTGAGGTTCACCATTAACCAACAAAAAAACTACTATGGGAAAATATATTACCACTAATTCAGAAGTACATATGTGGCATCACTGTTACATGAATGAGAAAGAGTTGTTTAACTTTATCAATAAAGACAATAAAGTAACTAGACTACACATCACAATATGGAAAATAGCAAAAACTCAAACTACATGTGCAGGATTAAAAATCTTAAAATTAATATTTTGTCATTTAGATGAACTGGTACTGAACAAATACAGAATTTTTCCTAGATGTGCCTCATAGATGTATACTTGAAAAAAAAGTACACAAGTACCAAGTATACTTCCCAGGAATAGGGGTTCTTCAATTATATGTGGTACTATGAATATGCAGCAAACAGTGCATGTTTTCTATTTTCAAACAATTTCAGTCATAAGTCATAAATGTTACTCCTTTTGGTGACAATATTGTGCTGGGTTTATAACTGATTTGTAAACCAACTTGTCTGCAAGTCAGTGAAAAGGCATTAAGATATCCTTGTGTCTCATCAATCTTTACTAGTCTGCAATCCTATGACAGTCAGTATCTTGAAAAGTGGTCTCAGGTCATCATCGGAACAGGGTTGCTTCCCCCTTGTATGACACCGCAGACTGCAACAACTTTAAGGTCTGTAATTGATAAATGCAATTTTTTCAAATCTTTGTTAAAGTATATTTGTTTGAATTTTTAATTAAACCTTATGGGGGCCTCAATGGGTCCCTTTCCCGAAATCCCGTTAATTTTTCTACACTTTCCTGTTTCACAGGTTGAAAAATATTTTGCAAAGACTCTTAAAGAGTCAACCTTTTCCCATTTCAGGGGCTCAATTTTCAGCAGTTCCCGCTGCACACTGGACATCCTTTCCCATTTCATGTGCACTTTTTTTTGCCACAATCCTGTATCTCGCTTGCTTAAGGTAGATAGACACTGTTTCGCTGTGCAATTCAATCGTGCATATGAAAAATATAGAGTCGAATAGGGATGTAGTTTGATTTTTTGGCTGGAAACATCATTTTAAAGATTTTCCTTTGTGACGTCATTATTGATTGACTTATGTGAAACATAATATTTCATCTACTTTGCTGAGAATTAACACCCTTTTCCCGTAAATAATGTTCATTACAGTAACTTTGTAAAATATCTCCGTTAAAAGCATGGTGACCTTTACATTTCATTGCCTTATTATAAACAATCTATTAACAAAAGTACATAAGATTCTCATGGAAAAAAGGTACGTTTCTGTTAAGTTAAAGATCACCTTTCCATATTTTCCCTGTACATTCTATGTAAAGTTTGGTGAAAAAAAAGGCCAAAAATGCACAAACTTAGACCTGAATTCTAGGAAAAACAAGCATGGTGACACATACCTTTTATAATGGATTTCAAGTGTACATTGTATAGGATGGAGTCATCAATTGTACAGATTTATAACAAATCTCATGGATGTAATATTAGTGTTTATCTACCTTAAAAAGGCCTATCACGCTCCCGCTTATACCAAATCGAGACCCACCTTATGATTGGTTGGGAATCCTACATACTTCATATCACATGTAATACTGCCAACTGGTATTGAAAAGATGTAAAAGAATCTCATTAGCTTAATACATACATGTACATGTATTCACAGAGGAATTGTCTTTCTCTAAGAATCTCTGATCATTTATTGACTAACAAAATATTTACAGAATTAATGTCACTATTTATGATAAACATGATGAAGGTCATGCAAATTCTTCTAAAACTTCTTTTATATTTCCCTATTTTCAATAACTTAATTTTACAAAAATGTTTCCAACAATGCACACGCCCTTACTCCATGAGGATAGACTGTACTTAAACATGTCTTCAAAATTAAGGATATCCATTCTTTTTGCAAATTTATTTTAAAGATGTAACTTAGTTATGGAGCCATTGCTAGACTGGTGCTTTTTTATTTTTTATTTGGAAGAATAAAATGGTCTTTCAGTATCAAAAGTTTTCAAGGCAACTCCAGGTGCAACCCCCAATAAAATGGTGTTTTTGATTTTGACTTCTTTTCCAGACAAATGTCTACCTTAATAAAAGATAATGGCAAACATATACATACATTTCTAATTACTATAGCTAGCCAGCTCTGTCAAACTATATCTTGTTCTGAACATAATAATACTATTTACATGATTTATCTTCAAATTCATACATGTCATAGAAATCTACAGGTAGTGTCAAAATTAATTTCTCCTTAGATCATAATATTTTTTCACTTTTACTTTTGAATATTTTTCTGTACTATCAAACATATAATTTATGTATCTTTCAGTTTAGACTTTTCCCTGGATTGACTGATGATCACTAGAAAATGAGACGTGATAAAAACTATTTACAGATATGAATTTATCTAAATGAGTTGATGTTAACTGCTCTCTGAAGCTGTCCATGAATAGAGCCAGAACCAATGATGGAGGAAGTTGGTTCCACTGAGGAATTGTATATGGAAAAAATAAATGTTTGTATGAGTATTTTGATATGTGGATGTCACCGATGTGCCTGTATGTGAGTGGATTATTTTTTTTTCTGGTTCTTGAGTCTGCTAGAAAGGCTATAAGATGGTACATGTATGTGATTTTTGTATAGCATAACCAATCTTGTGTGAAGTCTGCGCTGTGAAAGTATTGACAGGTTTAAAGTGTCAAGCATGTTGGTGACACTGCCAGTGTTATTGTACCTATTACAGTCATAACATGCAGCTCGTCGTTGGGCCATCTCAAATTTAGATGTTGGTTCTGATATATGAAGGTTCCACATGGAGCAAGAATACTCAAGTTTAGGTCTGACAAGTGCTTGATATGCCTGTAATTTGATGTGTTGATTTGATGTTTTAAGATTTCTTTTCAAAAAGCATAGCGTTTTATTTCCTTTGGATGTTATATCATTTATATGTTGGTCCCATTTACTGTGTTGCCAAGATATTGGGTTTCTAATGTACAATGTATGATTAGGCCACATCAAATTAATTAATAGATTCTCATCCCCACCCGCCCCATTTTTTCTAAGCTCTTTTTTTTTCATTTTCAATTATTCAGAAATTTTCTTTAAATTCCTATCAATTTTAGTAAAATCAGTAAAAAAATAAAATAAAACCTACCATTTTGTTACAGGTGAATGAGAATCTACAAATAATTTAATAGGGCCTTGTAAGGATGTAGTTGTGTTTGAATGGATGTTTCTTTTTAGTGATTGGAAGAACAGTGCATTTGTCAGGTTGAAAGGCCATTAACAATTCTTCCTCCCATCTGCAGTCAGTGCATTTATCCCTACAACCGAGACTAGTAAAATCAGTTTCAGTCTCAGGTTAGTAAAAAATTGAAGTCACTAGCCCAGTGGGCTATTTAAAATTGTACCTTATTAACATATAAACTGTGGACACAGGATATGTCTTGCCCGCCCCTGCACATTGATCTACTGCAGCAGCAATAAAAATAAAATATAATCTTTAACTGGAAAAAAATGATGTGATCACTCAAACATGACTAAGAAGCCAGGGCCACCATCTGGGCGTGGAATCGGTATGTACTCCCCAAGACGCAACTGCATGTCAAATATCAAGTGTCTAGGACTACTGGTATAGGCTGTACAAATTGCTTGCTAAAAACTTAATGTGATGGTTCATGCGTAACTAAGGGGCCAGGGCCACCATCCAGGAGTGGAATCAGTATGTACTCCCCTAGACGCAACTGCATGTCAAATATCAAGTGCCTAGGACTACTGGTATAGGCTGTACAAACTGCTTGCTAAAAACTTAATGTGATCATTCATGCCTGACTAAGGGGTCAGGGCCACCATCCAGGCATGGAATCGGTATGTACTCCCCAAGACGCAGCTGCATATCAAATATCAAGTGCCTAGGACTACTGGTATAGGCTGTACAAACTGCTTGCTAAAAAATTAATGTGATTGTTCATGCATGACTAAGGGGCCAGGGCCACCATCCGGGCATGAATTCGGTATGTACTCCCCAAGACGCAACAGCATGTCAAATATCAAGTGCCTAGGACTACTGGTATAGGCTGTACAAACTGCTTGCTAAAAACTTAATGTGATCGTTCATGTGTGACTAAGGGGTCAGGGCCGCCATCCAGGTGTGGAATCAGTATGTACTCCCAAAGACGCAACTGCATGTCAAATATCAAGTGCCTAGGACTACTGGTATAGGTTGTACAAACTGCTTGCTTAAAACTTAATGTGATTGTTCATGCATGACTAAGAGGCCAGGGCTGCAATCCGGGCATGGAATCAGTATGTACTCCCAAAGACGCAACTGCATGTCAATTATCAAGTGCCTAGGACTACTGGTATAGGCTGTACAAACTGCTTGCTAAAAACTTAATGTGATCGTTCATGCGTGATTAAGGGGCTAGAGCCACCATCCAGGCATGGAATCAGTATGTACTCCCCAAGACGCAACTGTATGTCAAATATCAAGTGCCTAGGAGTACTGGTATAGGCTGTACAAACTGCTTGCTAAAAATTTAATGTGATCGTTCATGGGTGACTAAGGGGCCAGGGCCACCATCCAGGCGTGGAATCAGTATATTCTCCCCAAGACCCAACTGCATGTCAAATATCAAGTGCCTAGGACTACTGGTATAGGCTGTACAAACTGCTTGCTAAAAACTTAATGTGATTGTTTATGCGTGACTAAGGGGCCAGGGCCACCATCCAGGAGTGGAATCAGTACGACTCCCCAGGACGCAACTGCATATCAAATATCAAGTGCCTAGGACTAATGGTATAGGCTGTACAAACTGCTTGCTAAAAACGTAATGTGATCGTTCATGGGTGACTAAGGGATCAGGGCCACCATCCAGGCGTGGAATCAGTATATACTCCCCAAGACCCAACTGCATGTCAAATATCAAGTGCCTAGGTTAATGGTATAGGCTGTACAAACTGCTTGCTAAAAACTTAATGTGATCGTTCATGCATGACTAAGGGACCAGGGCCACAATTTAAGTAGAGATTTGAGTTGTACTCATAATAATGCAACTGCACATCAAATACTATGGACCTACAACTAACATAAGCTTGTTAATTCACAATAGTTTGCAATTGTTGATGGCGCCGCCACCGGAAACGCTATCCCTAAGTCTCGCTTTCGCGACTTTTTCGTCGTGGGCGAGACAAAAATCTTCTTTAAGGGCTAGTGAAATTGAGTTCGGGCTAGTACAACACAGGAACTTACTAGCCCTTAGGGCTAGTGAACGAAAAAGTTTTGGCACAGACTGCGGATCTGGCACAGCTGTCTGTAAATATTGGCATAAAAATTGCATCTTTAAGGGGAATTACATTAAATTAAAAGAAAGTATTAAAGTAATGCTGAAATAAATCTAATTAGAAGGTTCCCATCCATGTAACCTTAAAAATTTATTATGTGTCCCTTTTATTTCTGAAAATGCTTAACTGTTACTTTATATTCAAGGAATTTCACAACTACCATATATATTGCTATCAGACTACAACAAGTACCTAGCTAATCTAGGACAGCACAATAATTCAAATTAACTTTTTTGAAATTTAGAAAAAAAGAAGGGAAACGGGGAATGTGTCAAAGAGACAATGACCTAAAGGGGAGTTACAACAACTCAAAGCCACCATAAGATCTTCAATGAACGGTGAGGAAACCTCACACCCAACGGCAGTCAGAGTCAGCCCCTAAATAAAGAGTAACTAAGTTCAGCGAAATAAACATTATGCTAGACTCCTATAGACATAAAGTAAACTAACTAGAAAACAGGCAAGACACACAAAGGCTACATAAATTTCCTGGCTTAGGACAGGTGCAAACCTGCTGCGGCGGGGTTAAACTAGTTTTATTGGATTTCAATGGAAAAACAAATGTAAAATGAATGACTCAATAAAGATTCTAAATTTTTTTATCTGATCAATTAAAAAAGTTAATACCATACAAAAATTGACATGCAGACAGACAAATGATCTTGACTGAGTGCAGTAATCCCTTTTGGAGTTCAAGCCAGAGTTGTTTTTTTTTATATTGTCTGCCTCCGAGGAGACGGGCAATATAAAAAACATCTTAGTCTTAGGCTTCAAAATTTTTTATCCCAAAAGGGATATACTGGGACTAATATAACAGGAATTGGAAACATTCACATTTGCTACAATTTCGGTGTTGTGACAGACTTCGTATTTTTGAGCATTTCTCTGTTGAAACATATGAAAATTTTTAGTACATTTTACAGCTTTATTTTTCTACCGATTTTAATACAAAATACATCATTTTATAGAAAAAAGACTGCTGCAAATCATAGTATAATTTTGGTAAAATAAATTTATTCCGAAATACATAAATTTTGCTCTAAAACTTTGATAATTTTCATAATTTTTGCTTTTTTTTTAGAAATATGCCACAAAAGTTTGCACTTAATGGCGTTTATTTTAGTACGCTTTCTATTTTCCCCAAAATATTCAATGCTCCAAAATTTATAAGATGGAAAAGATGAAACTTCGATGCATCATTGGTATATTTTTCTTTAAATTTAGTTGAAAAGTTAGTTGCAAACTACACAGGGAAGAGTTTACTCCAAAATTTTTATCTGAAAATTGCATGAGCGTGGTCACATCAGACAAAATTTATCATCTATGTACATGTAAAAAATCTTTCCTGCATAAATTATTAATAGCTATATCTAGCTATAGAGCCAATACAGAGAGCTTTATCCTGGTAAAAATTCGTAATAGTAGGATGGAATTTAACATGTAAACTAACGAGTTAAAGTACAATGTAAGCCAATTTTCTTGATTTTCATTTTTCTGACGCTCGTTAAGGTTAACTTCTTAGGTCCCCTTTTCAGTTTTCAGTTCAATGTTAAATCTATGGGAATTTTGTGTAAAATCCTCAGCCTTAACTGCTAGTTGGTTTATTCCGAAAATTTATCTGCATTGAGATAATTACCTATGCAAAGCTACCATTTTTTATGCTAGTATCATCAATAGATGATTTGCCAATTAATTAAAGTCCATGCAAGTTCTAGTCAAATTTTGTGTTTTTTGGTCAAACAATAAAAGGGAAATTACTCCTACACCGGACAAACAAACATTAAACATGCACACTTGTTTTTAAGTACGATCCTCATGCTTAGCCATCCTGTACAAAGTAATTCCCTACACAATATTTATGATATTCTGCAGTAAGTTAGGATATTTTCGATTTTTTAATACTTTCCTTCTCAATGAGAAGACAGGTCAAGTTAGTACAGTTGTTTATTTTTTTTACTTGAAAAAAGTAGCACTTTACAGAATGGTACGCACTATTGGGGATTGGGTTTTGAATTATGTTGCTGGCTAAACGTCTGCTAAAGATTAAACTATTATAAAGTTTAATTAAAAATGTGTTATTTATTGGTTGGTTTTCACAAGCAGGGAACCATTCTGTCCCCTTGAGATTTTTCAAAAAGTTACCCCCTTTTTGGTTTCGCTAAATTCATTCTGTTGATCGCAGAACTGGCAAATGGTCTATTTGATTGATTTTGCAGGCAGAGATAAAATTGTGATTGATAGAAAAAAGCGGAAATCCACTACACTGGAAGTAGGTATACAGTAAAAGAAACAAATATAATGGAGCTGCCTCAGCAGCTTGAAAGCAAAAAAGCGGAAACCTGGGAATCCACAGAAAATTTTCATTACTGTGCAGAAAAAATCTTGGAAATGTTGTGGTAGTTGGATGTTTTCTGGGACAAAAATGTGGTCTGTTCGAATGATTTGCCGTTTTTTATCCTGTTTATCATAAATTTGTCATTTCATTTGTTGATGATACTTGCAACCATTGGTAGCCTTTGTTGGTGAAGAACCAACAAGCCGTTCAGGCTGGGGAGTTTACATAAAATTTCCATAGGTTTAAGGTGTCTCAGTGGTATTATTCCGCCATTTTTGTCTAATAATTGTTCATTTAGGTTTCATTCATTAAGAAATTTAACAAAATACTTATTTAAAATGAAAAGAAAGTTCAAATATATTAACAATTTATATTCCTAATAATTTTTATAACATTTTCATTACAAAAACGTGAGCTAAAACTTATGAGCTTTAAATCTGTTGCTGGATTTACAGAACACAGAAATTATTCAAGGGAGATAATTTGATAAAATATTTTAACAAAGATATCACTAGAGGAATTAACATTTTGCAATTTTTCTCTCTTCTTTCAACGGTGACCCCTAATTTTTATTTTTCATATGTAAATAACATAATGATAATTAAACCAATGCAAAGTATGAAAAAATTCTATAATATATTTTTCAAGCTATCCTCTCATATGATCATTTTCCCTATCATTTCTATGTAAAATCCTGAAATTTTCAATTACAGATTTTGCACTTAAATGCACGGTGACTCCCAAATTTTATTTTAAATTTCGAACATTAATAAGCGAGCGAAGCACGCTCTTTATGGTAGAAATGTAGTCAAAATGAAAAGCTATAAATAGATGGGTTTTTGAATAGCTAAAAATAGATTTCAATTGACGCTGTTCAAATCTTTCGTCAAACATCGTCATTATCGAAGTCTCGTGTGACTATTCATCCAACATGGCGACCTGGTTCCCATAATCCTTTGCGTTTTCAGAGCATGTCAAATATGCGTTCGTCCCGATCATTTTTAAAATGTCATTTCAACCAATCGATCGGTTTGTTTATTTCAAGTGTCACTTTTCCATTTCAATATACTTTGTTCTAAATAAAGCCAACTACACGAGAAACGATATGCATTGACACTAACGTTTAACGGCAACTGGACGGGAGATGTCATGACTGTTGCCGTTGGTGTCAAGTTGCTAAAATAGCCAACAAATGCATTCGGTAAAACACATGCATGCAATCATTTATCAAAAATATGTCTATCAAACACCTCGGGTGAACTCAAAGGGGAAATTACTATAAACGAAATGATAAAATGTCTTACCTTGAAATTAGGATATCTCTTTCCTTACTTTTAAGCTTCCATAATCATGTTTATTTGACTGAAAACTTTCAAATTAAATGGCATTACGCTTTAAATCATCATAATGCTCAAATGATTGTGAAAATTGCCAATCGTCAAAGCGTCTGCTACACCGGAAATATACAGTAACGTTACACCTACACTTCAAGGACCGACAACTACATAAGATCACAAAAAATCAAAGAACTGAAGTGCTGTTGAGATTGCAATGCATTCTGAGATAGCACAAACTGGTGATATATATATCATGTTAAGATCATGAATTAGGAATAATATTGAGTGTAGATTTGAATCTTTTTACCGAATGAATGGGTGTATTTAGGAGACTAGGTGCAGACTTGTCAGGTTGCACACATCGTCATTGCCAATAAAATAAACGTTATTCGGATATAATGAATTTACTGATTGTGTTCAAAACCAACACTTAAAATATTTCCACTGCTTTATAATTTATCCAGGTAACACTAAGTATTTTTTTTGAAGGACCTCAAGTTGCACATATCTCAAACATACCCCTCCTGTTATTGATGTTTTCTTCCTGCGTTCTCCGTTTAAACTCACCTGGGCAAAAAAAGAGAGATATTGCAGAACTTGGGAGTTATGTAAAATCTCATTGTTGTTTGGCAAAGCCAGAATATTTAGGGACCAACCCTTTAACTTGAAAGGGGTATGGTATTTTTCTTGACAGAAAATAATTATTTTTATTTTTTTCACTTGTATCAACAAAATATTTTTTTTTTCATAATTAGCATTATATTTTTGGACAGAAAGCCTCCTTCGGACATTTTTTTTTTCATCATTGCAGCCAAAATATTTTTTTCACATAAAATTAGCTTCAAAATATTTTTTTTAAGAAAAACCGTAGCCTCAAGTTAAATGGCCGGTCCCTTATTCCCAAAAATTTGAGAGTCAGAATTTTTTTTTAAACACTTAAGGGAATGAATGCTTGGTTTTCAAATTTTTTACCATACTCTACTAAGTAGAGTCTGATTTCAATGTGTATCCAAGAATATTTATTTTCACTTTTATCAGGGACTGTATATCTATTTTAAAAAAAGTCAGACCCCCTTAGAATCAAACGGTTATCCCCCAAGTTGAATATTTTATTAAACTTTCATTTCTCATAAAATAAATAAAGCATGTACAACAAAATAAGAAATAGAGCAATTCTAACATTTTCCTAACAGAATTACGAAATTTAGAAACTATTATAAAACATAAAATGAAATATACAAACACTATGTAAACACAAATTGTTTACAAAATAAGAAATTGCTGATGGTGAATATTCGAAATGAAATACTAGCAGCTTTAGGTGTGAAAAAAAAAACGTTTTCATTGACGGTATCATCCACAAACAAATACTTTAGGGTAAAATGGGTAATGAAGATAATTAAATAAAATTCCCCTAGCAAGACAAACTTCATCTTCAAAACCAGTAACCTCTTACCTTTACCTTTATTTCCAGTAAATCCAGTATGTAAAGTCTGATAAAAAAAATATGTCAAAACATGCTCCCTATATCGTACAATTTAAAAAAAAGCAAATTCCATACTAAAAATGACAGGGAAAGACATCGATTTGATATACAATCCTTTGGATGATGGCATATGGGGTGCAATTTTTTTAAATGTGCATATCTATGGTATGAACATAAAAAAATATCGACATGAATAACATAAAAGCTCAAGGTTTCGTGCAGCTAATGCTGCACAAAAGATAAAATTCAAAATATTTGACCCCATCACTAATTAAGAGGTCATATTTTTGGACGGCACCCCTTTGTAACCCCTTCTCTCCCCAATCGGATAATGCATCTAAAGTTCTTTTGTCTCAGCTTCAGGTAGGGTGACTTGACATCACTGCATGTTCATTCGTCCGTCCCGATCATAAACTTTTCATTCAAAGAATCTCCACTGAAACCACTGGACCGATTGGAACAAACTCTGTCACTGTGGTCCTTGGGTACCAGTACCATTTAAAAATTTTATCCATTGCACAGATTTGCATCCAACCCAAGATGGCCACCAGCAGGGCAAAATATTTAACATTTGTCCCTATGCCATAGAAATTCATTCAAATACTTTAGTCTCTGAAACCGCTGATCAAACTGGAACCACACTTGATCACAATAAACTTTGGGAGATCCCTTCAAAATTTGTGTCCAACAGGACTGCTCAAAATTCAAGATGTCCACCAATGGGGAAAGAAGTTATGATCTCTGAAACTGCTGTCTATATGATATAGGTCATGGTCTGTATTAGTCATTTGAGAGCCTCTCCTTTATTCTTCGCTCGCTTTTAAGGTTGCACCTTCCTCATATTACAATTATGTTTCTACACAGAAAATTTCACAAAATTCTATAATAGGAAATTAATACCCTGCAGACACCTTAACATTGAACTGAAAAGGGGAGCTTTAGTTAAACCTTAATTTTTGATAACTGTCATTTGTTTATTGGACGGTTTCTCGATAATTTCATGACCTCTTTACATGAGAAAACAACCCCTCGTGCAATTTTTACTCTTTTTTTAATTATGATTTAATTGTTGTACGTGTGAATGAAAATTTAATAATCAGCGATAAATAGGCTTTCCGGCGAAAATTTTTAGAATAATTTTATGTTGAGTATATCAAAAGTTACTGCCAAAAGTCGTAGCCAGGACACAGCTTTCTATTCGATCAAACTGGTTTGTAAATAGTTTCAAATCCCTGTTATATTAGTCCCAGGGATACACGAGTGCAGGTGTGCCGTCGCCTTACATTTACTACAAAAATACCGGTGATACTAAACAGAGTCGACTAAAGTCGATTAGAGTCAACTAGAGTCTACTAATGAAAAACTGATATTATTAATGAAATAAAGGTTATATATGAATAATATGTTATTTTCTTTGTTTTATAAACTTAAAAACAACAGTTATTCTTCTAGATAATCGCGTGTTTACAAGAATCAGGTATTGAGTAGAAAGAGTCGACGATTCAAAATGGCGACCAACAGAGTCTACAAGTGATCTGATATATGAATCACAATAATTAAAGTGGAATATTGTAAATTATTTTAAGATTTTGTGTAAAAAAGAAAGAATTGAAATTTTTACTTTTATTTGATCAACTATAATGTTCGAAAATAGACATATTATAAACAACTGTCTTAGTGGTCATCAAATATGCCCATCACACTAAACACAAAATCGTTACGGAATGGCATATAAAGTAATCCGGATGTTCTAGAAATCGAACTTATTCTTAGCTGGCTGGGACTAATATAACATATTAGTCCCAGTTCTTAGTTATATTTTTCCAAGTTGTATTTCAAGAAAAAATAATATTAACACAAGA
>MJUU01063079.1:0-27263 GCA_002080025.1 Modiolus philippinarum
AAAACGTTTTTTGAAAACCTACGACTTTTCCCCATAGTTAACTACTAGGGTTAAACCGGTTTATGGGTACCCAAACCTCCCTTTTCTATATCCCGTTTCCCTATAGTATCATAAACATGCGAATAAAACCCAATACAGGTAGACTACTAACTCAATGACCACTATCTTGAAACAGACAAAAGCATATGACAAAACGTAATTTTGAAAGAAGGGTCAAAGAGTGCTCGCCGCTAAACTGCCGGCTAGCTCAAGGAATCTAGTCTGCTGGTAAAACAAGTCGATTTTAGACGGTATTTTTCGCTTACGCATTAGAATGGAGATAATCAAACTGTACTTTGGTATAAAACATTATTCTTCGGCATTCATTGACTAATTGACCTATTACTTAACTCGGAGCTAAACTTCTGAATGTTTTCTCATTGTTCAACCCCTGAACATAAAAATTAACCAAACAAAAATCCGCAATGATGTCGTTAACTGTACAAAACTGAACTCCGTAACTAATGTTCAAGGAGTAACCAATGTTCCAGGTCAAGATAAAGATGTCCTTTACTTTTAAATTGTGTAATGTTTGTGTCATCTATAATTCATTTATTGAGGATAACTCAACAAAGTTTTTGCTCAGTCGACCCTAAACACTTACCTTTACGGAGCATGCTATTATTGTCCGTTAATGAAAAAATCGATGTTGAATTCTTTTAGGCATTCGTTTTGGATTTTTGAATATTAATCAGGTAGTGGTGCCATGAGTTGGAACTGTATATGCGAATCGCCTATTTATTACCTTTACTAACGGTTTGTATAAGTCCATGCACATTTTCAACTGTTTATTCTCAGTGAACAGAGAGTGCGTGTCTAATAAATACGAATGAACGCTTTTTTTTAGTTGTTTGGCTGTCTTTTAAATTATTTGCACTTTGATATCATTTGATTTTTTACTTTTGCGAAAATGGAATAAATAACAAAACAAAACATTATCTTTCTCTCATTTTTTTTTATTTTATTTTATTTCTATTTAATTTTTATTCATTTATTTTTAATGGTTTTTTTTTCGGTAGTAAAAAGGTGTATTGCAACATTGTTATGTTGGAAATGCTTTATAACATCCAGCTGAAATAAGCACAGTTGAGTTAGTTGCACTTTATTATTATGCTGGATTTACTGTAAATTAAAACATTGGTTTTATAACCATACGCCATAATATAACCTTAAGTCACAGTACAATCCATCAGTCCCTGAGGTGCATGAATAAGTGCAGAGAAACAATGACTTCTCATTAAAAGCACATTTGTTGCAATAGATCTCCTGTCAAGTCTCGGTTCCTATTACCTCAGCTCTCTCAAAAGGCCATGTCCGTAGTGTCGTAAAACATTTTTTTAGAAACACAAAATTGGAGCCAAACTTTACATAGATTTTCCTTGGCATGGAGATATGAAAGTTAGAATTTGATGCATATCCATTTGCATTAAAAATGCAAGCTTATAGTTTTGGTTTGATTAAAAGAAGGTATTGCCACTTCCTCCTGAATTATTTCCTTCAGCATAACATATTTTCGAATGCATTGCATCTACTCAAAAACTGCAGTTATCTATTATATATATATCATAGCAAAAGCAATTGTATACTTTAAGATAAAAGATTCAGCCACTGAACTTGCAACTTGAATGCAATTTTTTTATAGATTTTGACACTTTTTGTAGGTTTTTGTTAAAGTGCGTAATCTTGTATAGCACCCGGAACTTATTTAACTGCCATTTGGAAGTGCAAATATTTATACACTACAAGCGAACAAAAAAGTGTAATTCTCGGTGTCTTTCGAGTATGACCATCTTTCAAAACAATGTTAAAAGACTTAAATGGACATAACATACAATTTACAGCTCAAATGTTAATATGTCAGAAAACATACTAGCTTAGCATACATTTATTTTATTCCTAGTGAGTATACGTACCAGAGGCCACCTTACAAGATTAAGGGTACGTTTGAGTATAGTTTAAAAATGACCAAAAGTATAAAAAAAAAATCACGGTTAAGTGGTTATACTGTAAGGGACGGTCAAGTGGTCATCCATGTATACTGTTGCGGCATTAAGCAATGAGAACTTTAAGTTTAAATATCGTATTATATATAATGTTCTAATATTCTGTGGCTTATTCATAATCAAAGAAAATCAAATGCAAAAAAAATACAAGCTGTCGGATAATGGTCTTCCTGTCTTCCCAATATAAAGAGGATATATAGAAAATAATTCAAGGCACGTCGGTATGGTGGGATATCGTATCTTCAGTTTAATATTACTTTACATATAACTTCTCTTCAGATAACTTGTTTCATTTGGCTAAAAAAAGCTAAATTTAATAAAAATCCTTATTAGTGTTTATGAAACCGGAGGTAAATATTCGCCATAATGAATCCTTTGCTTAAGCTTTCAGTTTAAAAAAGATCTGCTTAAAAAACTTTCATCTCAGTTCAACTTTAATTCATTTACGAAAATATATAAAAATGAGATTCAGAAAACCATTCGGTGTTCATACCTTTCAAATATGTATGTAGCACCAAAGAAATTGAAATTGAGCTATATATATAGGCCTATTCAGTGTCGGCTGGGAACTAGTATATTGCGATGTTCTCTCTTCAAGAGCAATTTTACCAGGCTTCCCGCCTAATATACTATCAGAAAGTCATCCAGAAAATCCCTACTCGGCCGGCAGCCCGAACTTTTGCTTATAACAATGTTTAAATGTGTATTTTCCTTGCCGGTCGGTTTTAAAAAGAATCTATACATAATAAAAAATTATCGTTTAAATTTACTGCCTCAAAAACTTTATATTGATTAATCCGGCATTACTGTAAAAGCAAGGAGACTGAGAACTTATCAATGCAAAAGAAACTAGAGGTTGTCGGAACGACAGCTATCCCCCACTCCCTGTTTGATACAGAAAACACTTGTTTTACACCCTGGGCATAATTTTTCTCAATAGTTTTGAAATCAAACTATTGATAGACATTATTTTTTGCAAAAAAGAATTTAAAAAAAAGTTCTTTGAGACTTTCAGAAAATTTAACAAGATCAGAATCAAATATTTTTTAAATCAAATTGATCAAACTGTTTGTCCTAAACTAAACAAACTATTCAAGTATGGTTGCTAGGAAGAATTCCAAAAATAAGGGGTCTTTGAGACTTTCAGGAAAATAATACCAAAACTGGAATCAAATATTTTTGAAATCCAATTGAGGAAAGTTTTTGTCCTAAATTAAAGAAGCTATTTAAGTATGGTTGCAAGGCAAAGTTCCAAAAAAATAAGTGGTCTTTGAGACTATCAGGAAATTTACAAAAATTGGAATCAAATATTTTTGAAATCCAATTGATTAAAGTGCTTGTCCCAAATTAACGAAGCTATTTAGGTATGGTTGCTAGATAGAATTCCAAAAATTAATGGTCTTTGAGACTTTTTGAAAATTTACAAAAATTGGGATCAAATATTTTTGAAATCCATTTAGTTTAAATGTTTGTACTAAATTCAACAAATTATTGCAGCATGGTTGCTGGGTAAAATTCCAAATAATAAGTAGTCGTTGAGATTCTCAGGAAATGTACCAACTTGTAATCGTATTTTAGAATTCTAATTATTCAAAATCTCATTTTCTATCAGACAATTGCTAAAATACATAACTGTATGCTAAAGATAAAAGATATGAGTCTTTGACATTTTCAGAAAATTAACCAAAGTTCAACAGGAATCATAATTCCGAAAGATTATTGCAAATCTACAGACTATATGCAACAATTCTGCATAAAGATTTTATCCCTAGTTCCAAAAATGTAGGCGTTTGTGTCACATGCCACATGTGTCAAAATTCACAACTTTGGGCCTTTTTCAAAACAAACATTTTGGGCCTCTTGTTTGATAAAGATAAAGATTAAAAAAATCCGAAAGTTTATTGCGCATGTACAGACTATATGTAATAATTCTGCAACAAAATCAAATCTATAAATCCATAAATCTAGGAGGAGTTTGTGTCACATGCCACATGTGTAAAAATTTACATCTTGGGGCCTTTTGTTTGCACAAAGAGCAATATCAAAAATCCGTAAGCTTATTGCGCATTTACAGACTATATCCAACAATTCTCACATTAACATTAAATCCGTAAATCCAAAAATGTAGGAGGAGTTTGAGTCACAAAAAAGTTTGACGGACGGACGGACAGACGGACAGACAAACGGACGGACAGACGGACGGACAAACGGACGGACAGACGGACGGACAAACGGACGGACAGACGGAGCGTATAACAATATCCCTGAATTTTCTCCGAAAGTGCGGGATAATTAATACGCACAAAAATGTAGTCCCTAATCATGAATCTTTGTAAATGAAATATACTAGGTATAATAAAGTAAAATGCTATTCCGGAAGGCCATCCAACATTTTTAATATTATAACTCCTCCGAATTGTCATTATATATACAGATAATGCAAAAATAACGATCTCCTATTAAGCAGGAAGCTTATCCCAAAATTGAAACACCGTGAATTTGGAATGTAAAAAATAGAATTTCGTAAATATCTCAATTAATTAAGAATGAAATTTGATGCTTTGCAAGCAGTAAGTAATTGGATACATCATGTAAATGAAAGCTCAAGCTTGTGAAAAATGAAACTTCGTGGATATTGTAAAAATAAAGATCCAAAGTGGCTTTGCCCAATTTAAAAAATTAGCGCTACAAAACTTTATCGTAAGAAAGCTGAATAACTATGATATACTTATTGAAATTTCAGTTAATCAAAAATTACCTTTAAAAAGATTTACAGAGCTAATGATTAGAAAAAGAAAAAAGCTTGGGCAAGCTTACTAAATTATAAGTTTGCACAAAAATTTAAACATAATGGCCGAAATGACTTGAAAAAAACAATCATTTATCACACTTTCCCTACCCAAGTCCTGAGTTCTCCGTACTAAAATAAAAGGAGAAGTCAAGACTGACCATCAATTTGCAATTTTTACATCATATAAAAACTATACAAAAATGTCTCAAAATAAAGTTGGTGATGTTTTTCCTGTACGTATATTGTCCATGTTTATCACAATAGGTTTAAAGCTATTTATCTAGTGCAAGACGTTACGAGACGTTAGTAATTCGTCCAAGTACCCCAGAATATTCAGCTGTTTTGTCTGCTTTGACACGCGCTCTTTTAAAAACATCTTTCAGCTTCTTCTCCCTTGACTACTCCAAAATGAATGTCCTTCAGTCTACTGGGGTTAAACACCCTGATGTTTGCGGCGGGGTTGTTGTCGGTCTTTCCAACTGCCGTTCCTGGCAGTGCTAAAAAGGAATATCTGTCTAGGAGTTCCCCAATGCCACTTATCATGCATACGCCTCGATGAACTTCCAGTGCCATGGCTGTTTACGTCCATGACGTTAGTTTCTCATTCTCTGGTATTCCTTCTCAGTCCTGTGGCGGCCAGTAAATTGTGTTGTCACCTTTCATCATAATCTCTTTTTTCTATATCCCAGCCCATTCCCTACGGGCTGTTGGAATAGGTGACATTAATCCAGTGACCAGCAGATCCTTGGCTCTTTCTTTTGGTGTTTTTCTGGTTTCTATGAATGGATTACTAGAGGTTTGAGGTTCAGTTGTCATCTAATCAAGTCCTGTGTTGCTTATTGCCGTCTCCGTTTCCTCTTAGCGGCGATAGAAGTTTCTCTTGGGTAATATGCATTACAGCATCATCAAATCTCTTTTTTTTTTTGGTTCTCTTTTGTTAAGGCAGGTGCCTGTACTTTAAATTGGACAAAATAAGAAAGTTTGTATTGCTGTCGTGCATGGAGAACAACAAAATAAAAATAGCCAATAAAACTAAAATCTAAAAAATATATAAACAAGAAAGAAAAGGCCCAAATTTTCGGAGTTAGCGAGGGTGAAAAAAGAAGAACAGGACATCACCGTGGACCAGAGACACGTCTCACTTCTGTCGTCTCCAACTAAAACCCTGTAATAAGAACATCAAAGACATGGCCTAAATAGACAAAAATGTTTAACGTTAGGTGTATACGTGGAAATTACTAAATCAATAAATAAATAGATACCAAAAAGACAAACAACAGATGATTAGCTAAAATTACAAGAAATTACAAAGTCAATGGATTTTTACATTTTTTTGCCTGTACTTTAGCTCTGTCCTCCGTAGTTCTCAATTTCTCTGGATTTTCTGCTTCAGAATTTTGCTGTTCTTGCTCTGGTTTCTTGGTTGTTGTCTCTGCTTTCTCTGGCCTTTCTGTTTCTGACTTGTTTGTCTTTGACTTCTCTGGTTCTACTATTTCAATACTGTCTTCCACGCCCGATTCCTTGGCCAGACAAGCTAGTTTCCTTTTCTTTGTAGCCAGAAAAACATCACAATCAGCCTGTACACCTTCTCTATGTATTTTCCTCGTATTCCAAGTTCTTTCATAGCTGACTTGCAGAGACTATCTCTGTCCTATATCATGGTGGGAAACTCGATAGGCACTACCCTGCCTGGTTTTCACATCTGTAGCCTCCGCAGCAAACTGTCTGACGACTTTCTGTCCTGGAAAATATCCTTACTTATGACTGATTTGTACTAGACATCCTCTACAGTTACTCCATCGTCCACAAGATAAGCAGTATGACCACTTGACGACAGCAGTAAAATAATTATTCTCATCTTCGTTGGTGGTAAACTTGGCCTATGTGGGCTATATGACCTGCTTGGCGTAAGTTCTTTGGACTTTACTGCTTCAAACCCGCTCTTCCACTGGTTCCTGGTTTTTTGGATAGCTTCGTCATCACTATGGCTCTCGTCTGTGTGGCTTTTGTACTTTCGTAGGACGGCCATTACCCTTTTAAAGCGAACTTCAACATCATGCAGAACGATGAAAGTATAAAATATCAACTTGAGTTTCCAAAAAATTCTTTTAGTGTTCCATTCCCCCTGTACTTCCTCAACCGGAATTCTATCTCATCTGGCTAATTGATTTGACCACTGGTTGATCAGGACCGCCGCCTAAAATTCCTAATATTAGCAGCTGCTATAACTCTTTAACGGTATCCTCAAGAGGGGAGGAAGCTGAAAGCATTTCTTCTAAGTTCTGCAAGAAATTTTCTGCGTGTCGTCTCGTGAAATGTAGTGTCCATGCCGGTATATTCCTTCTAGGATACAATTACAGTTTGTCAATGTGATATATCCTGGACGGTTGCCGGATAGATCTCTCGACATGGTAGGTAACATCGTCTATTTTCTTCTCAATAATAAATGGTCCTTTCCACGGAGATAATTATTTTGAGCAAACCCCAACTTTGCGGGCTTCTTCATACACCCATACCACTTGACCGGTTTGAAATGATCTCTTCTTAGACTTCAAATCAAAGTACTTTTGCTGATACGTTGTTAAATGTTTTGATCATTTCCTAGCAATTTCAGGATTTTCCTGGTTTTTTTTCAGGTTGAATATGTACTCATCGGCATCTGAATATGACTGATTGGTTTCTAAGTCATTAGGGGTGCTGATTACCGGCTGGATGGGTAGGACTATTTCTCTGTCGAAGACCATGGAGTTAGGCGTCACTTGCTGGAAATATTCGTCCCATATATTTTGATTTTTTTCGCAATACACTGTTAACATAGTAGTTCTGTTATATCTCTCCATAGCTCCATTTGACTGCGGCCTATAACTAGTAGTTCGCGTCTTATCAATACCTAGGAAGTCACACATCTTTGTAAAAAATTCAGATTCGAAGTTAGCCTCTTTGTCTGTATGAAGTTGAAGCGGTGTTCCAAAAAGGCATATATGAAGTTGTCAATCAGAGCGTTTGTTACTACAGGACTCTCCTGCGATGGAATTGCCACTGCTTCTGTCCATTTCATGAAAGTATCCACGATTACCAAAATATAGCGATTCTTTTGTTTTGTAAGAGGTAATGGGGCTAGGATATCAACTGCCACCCTTTCCATTGGTTCTCCAGTCTAGTAGGATACAAGATGAGCTCTGATAATCTGGTTCTTGGGCTTTCTTGCAAACAATTTGTCTCATTTTCTGCAGTTATTCTTTATGTACTCCCTCATACCAGACTAGTTAAAATCTTCTTTGATTTTTGCAACAGTCTTGTCGACTCCTAGGTGACCTGCAGTAGGTATTTCATGATAATATTTTAGTATTTCCCGTCTTTTCTCGTTGGGTAGGATAGATAAATTGTAGCTTGGACTCTTAACTATCACTACCCTAAAATTTTGCTATATAATATGCTATCCCAATGTCTCCAGAGAGTCTGTATTGCTGCATATTCGCTAGCTAAGGGGTACAATTCGCTCCTCTCATCATCACCCTTGGACGATCAAGCTGGATTTCTGTAGTTTCAAATCCATGTTTTTGATTGGTTGCAATTAACCTTCGCTGCACCAATTAGTTAGCTTTCTTTATGTCTTTCTTTATTTTTGAAGGGTTGTTTCCTTGTATATTTATATATTGTGAATTGTTGTATTATTAGATGCAATAAATAATCTTTAAATATTAAAATAAATCATACTGAAACTCTTACTTCAAAGGGAGATAATTTGAAACTGATGTTTCACAAATTGTGGCTCAATCCGCCAAGGGTGAATAGGAGAGGAGCAGATCGGAACCCTTGGCTAGAGAAGATGGTATTGCTGCACCATTTGCAGAAATACTTTCCTATGATGGCAGCTCATTCCCACTTTCCTTGTTGACTATGATCTTTCCTATGTCGTTGTCAGTTAATTGTTCTTGTCTTATAGTTGATGGTTCCCATCCCTTTAATAAATGGCTTTTAAGAGTATTAGTCTCCTTCCTCCAGGTCAGTGCCCTTGTCTGTTCATATACGATGTCATCTGGGTTTCTACCTAGGCCAAATTCTTCATTTGGAACATAATCTATCTTTTGCAGACATTACAAGGCGCTCGGCTTAAGGCATCGGCATTACAATGTTCTTCCCATTCCGACACGATTCTTAAATATTGTGAGCGCCAAGGACTTGCAACCATCTGGCTAATTGTCCAGACGGGTTTTTCAGGCACCTCAACCAAATTGCTGCAGCGTTGTCTGTTCTAAGGTGTATCCTTATGCCGTATAAGAAATGAGTGCATTAACCAAGCTAACAATTCTTTTCTGGTTGTGCAGTATGATTCTTCGTGTTTTTTCATTGCTTTGCTCATGTATGCAATTGCCCTTTCGTCTCCATCAATTATTTGTGATATCCTGGTGTTTTGGTATTAAACTTTTGTTTGTTCAGTAAATTAGAAATATTTATTTGCCTTTTTGTTTGTTAGATGTTACCCTTTACACTTGTCAAAAATGACAGGATAATGTTCAGTAAGTACAAAGAATTGAAACTTTTCCTAACGACCTAGTTTTTGACATAACTTGTTTGACCTCACCAGTTCTCGATAGATATGTCTGGAGGGCAAATTTCCATGAAGTCAAGTAACAATTTTAATTCATGTAATTTTCTAACGATAGATAATCGATTTCGGCACAGTAATATTTTTTATGCTTTCAGTTATTACTTTTAAATTTTTATTTTTTATACATCTAATTATTTTACTTACTTTTTACTGATTTATTTTATTTGATTGTTTTTCTGTATTTATTTATTTATCCATTTATTAATTTATGAATGATCCTTCCATTCTTTGTCATTTCTTTATATGCTTGTTCTGTCATTGTCTGATGATTTATGTATGCACAATTACGCATCATTGTTGGCTAATACAACTGGCACACAACAGAAATTCCAAAATTGAAATCTTCTCTTCATTGAAGAGATTGAACAGCATTCCATATATATTTTTCTGCAACAGGTTTGTCATTATATTTAATTTCGGGAATGAATTGCAGATTAATTACCTTTAGGGACAGCCGGAAATTTTTCATATCTGTGAAATTGTTTTTGATATAAAACTCGTCAAAATTTGAGGAAAGCTTGGAAAAGTGAAAAGCATGAAAAAAATAGCAAATTTTATTCATGACAATAATAAACTCCTTGCTGCGTATTACGGCCACTGTTCTTTCTGTCACTGAACAAACTGATGTTCTTTGTGAAAATTTCTGACGAAAAGATGACACGTTCAAATTCATTTTATATGTCAGAACTGAATGGCGCTTAACTATCGAGAACAGGTGAAAGCACGAAAACTGCCCAACAACTATGTTACTTGTATCGGTATCTAGAATGAATTCTTTTCCGTCAATTGGATAGGTCAGTATTGTTGGGTTTGTAAAGGCTTGCTTGAGTTTTTCAAGTGCTTGGTTGCACCCTTCTGTCCACCCAACTTTCTTTCCTTGCTTACATGTTCTATGCAGCCGTCTGGCAATGTCGGCAAACCCTTCCACGTTCTTCCTATAGTAGCCAGAGAGACCAAGAAATGTCTTTATTTGCTTTGCATTCCTGGAAACAGGCCATTCCTGATAGCTTTTATTTGCTCTGGATCTGTACTTACTCCGTATTCTGAGACAACGTGTCCAAAGAATTTTACAGATTTTTGCAGTAAGACACATTTGGAAGGCTTCAGCTTCAAGTTGGCTTGTAGTACAGTTAAACTTGTCTATAAAGGTCACTGAGGGGATTCAGGACAAATGACCGGTATAAGCAGGTGACCTTTATATAAAGAAGCCAAATTTCCATATTGTTGTTTATTTTTGGAATAAGAATGTCCACTTCACCTGTACACAAAATTTACACGGCCTAAAGAAACCTGATAACATTGTTTACACGTCGAACAGCTGATTACGAAAAAAGTCATTAAAATTTCACATTCGGAATACTTCTGATTACCCAACGTATCTAGCTTCCAGATGAATATTATACTTGCAATGTAAACAAAATGCGAGTGATGACCGTTATAGGTGGGAATTATGACTAAACAGACTCGATTTTACTGACCGCTGACCGCGTTGAGGAGGTGACCGTTATATAGGCTACATTTATATAGTAAAATCTGTTGGGAAACAAAAAATGTGACCGCTATGAAAAGGTTAACGCTATACAAAGGTGACCGTAAGATCAGGTTTCACTGTAGTCTAATAAAGCCATGTTCAAGTCTCTCAAGTTCTTGTTCTACAGTTGCCACAGGAACAATAATGTCTTCCATGTATAGCAGACATTCCGACCACTGCATGTCTCTAAGGACGTCTTTCATCAATCTTTCAGAAACGGGAGGACTTGTTGCAAGGGCAAAAAGTGTCACTGTAAACTGATAAAATCCATGGCTTGTTTAATATGCGGTCTTTTCCTGGTCCCTGGTGTGTATACTTAGCTTGAAAAATCCTTGATCGAGATCAAGACGGCTGAACCATTTAGTGCCATTTAGGGAGTCTAAGCAGTCATTTACTCGTGGTGATGGGTAGGCATCATGGATTATGACTGCGTTAAGGGCTCTGTAATCAATACAGTAACGTGGGTATCCCTCCTATTTTGTAACAATAACCACTGGTAACGACCATGGGCTGTTGGATGGCTCTATTACACCCCTGTGTTACATTTTTCTCTTTCTCAATCTCCCTTTTCCCAGCGGAAGTCTCCTTGGTGGTTGACAGATTAGGGTTGCTGTGTAAGTGTTAATTCTGTGCTGCACACGGCCTGTCCTTCCAAAATCATCAGCTGATTTAGCAAATACGTCCTGATACTGAGTAGGTAGGTCAGACAACAGTTCTTACTCATCATCTGATAGATATCTGTGCGTCTGTTATACAGGTACTGCAAATGTCCGTGTACTGGCATTATCCTTTTTTCCGATCTTTTTATAGCATAGCAATGGGACGTAACATGTCCTTCAGACTCACAATATGACTCAAATATCAATATTTGCTCTTTTGTGTGTATTGTAACTGGCGTAGAACCGAAATTTATCATCTGCACTCTTGTGTTTTCAGCATGCGGGTCTTTATGCCCCTCGTTAAATATGCCCTATTATTGCAGTCTTTTGTGTCGTGTCGTAGGTTTGATCTGCATAACCCCATTGGCCTATATACTGGTTGTCTTCAATCACAACTGGAATAAACATTCTACATCTCGCTTGTATGATGACTTTATTTTTAGAAGTTACCCTACATCTTGCATTTGCTTGCCCAACTATGTAGCATTTAATGCTGCCTTCATCTGTGCTAACAGTTGTCTATTGTAATCAATTTTGTGTCCTTTTTCTAAAAGAAAATTTTGGCCCAGGATGGCGTCATTGTCTATGTTGCAAACTAGAAAGTGTATATCATAGGTGGCACTCCCTTCCTGTAAACTGCGTGAAAGAATACACCACATTTCCACCTCTTTGCCATTAACATCCTATAGCTTACATTCGGAATGTTTCAATTGTTTATTTAATATGTTGGCTTTTTGAGTTCTTCGTAAATCTTGTTACTTAACAGCGTAGAGGTAGATCCATTATCAATCAAAACATCTATCTCTAAATTATATATGTATCCTGTAGTATAAAAAAGCGTTATCCCAAATACTCCCATTATTCCCAAGTTGTTCCTACTTTAACTGCTGTTCTGACCGTAAAAGGCCCACTGGTTCCCGGTCTAATGAATCAGTGGGGAGTTGGAGTTTCCCTGGTTGTTCCTTGAAGTTTGTGTAGAACCTTGTGTTCTGTGATTCCCTGATGGCTTGCCTAGGTTTATAGCCTGTTGCTGGGCTTGACATTTAATCTAACATCGCTGGTATAATGAGCCGTTCTTAATCAGGTGATCTGTTTGCCAAAAAAAAAATGACACGCTGTTGGCTTTCTGTCGTTTCTGTTACTTTGCCTCTTTCCTTTGTTACCCCTTTATGTCCAGTGTTACCCCTAAATGACTGGTTGGCTCTCTTCCCTATCTTATCGATTAATCTGGTAAATGTGTTCACTGCATCTGTCATCTCATTACTACTGTGCTGTGCTGTGATCTGCTTTTTTGTATGAGTTATCTCTTATTATAGCTTCGTACCGCTCTATCATCTCTACAGAATCTGATACCGTTTTGCAGTCTTGTTAAGTGTATTGGTATTTGACTTCTGGTTGGACACTTTTGTACATTGGTTAAAAACCAACCCCTCTTATGCTCTGTTATCTAGATCTCCGTATGCTCTTTGTGCCATTTGTCGTAAATAATCGGCCAGGGCAGCTATAGACTCTCCTGGGCCTCTTATCCTCATCTCTAATCTTGATAACCATCAACTTTGATGTCTAGTACTACCAAATCTCTGCCCAAATTTCTGTACTAATTCATCATAGTCTATTTTTCGTTTGGAGACAGGCTAATATAAAAGGTTCTGGACAGACCCCTCAGTGCCATTGAGGAATTACTCTATCTTGCCTTATTCAGCACAGATCTCATAGTGATAGAAGTATTCTTCCGAGTCTTCCGGGCCATCATATATTTCCGGTTTTATTGACAACTTGCAACCTATTGCTGTATAACCCCCACCGTGACCTTCCTGAAACGCTCTGTAGAGGCCACTGCTGTGAATTCTAATGTTATCACCCCCAGCTCTACTATTAGATACTATCAGAAAGCCGGCAAGAAAACCCCTTCTCGGCCGGCAGCCCGAACTTTTATTGATAACAATGTTTACATGTTTTTTTTCCTTGCCGGTCCTGTTTTAAAAGAATCTATATGTATATAAACAAAATTATCCTTCAAATTTACCACCTTAAAAACTTTATATTGATTAAGCCGGCATAATTGCTAAAGCAAGGAGACTGAAACTTATCAATGCAAAGAAATCAATAAACGCAAAAATGGAGTCACTAATTATGACGCTATGTAAATGAAATATACTTTGTATAGTAAAGTAAAAATGTTATTCTGGAAGGCCATTCGACTTTCTTAACATTATAAATCCTCCAAATAATCATTAAATATACAGTAATTGAGGACCGAACCGTCAATCTTAAAACGAATAATCCAAGGACAATGGCAACATGAGTACGACACAAAAAAGAAAAATGAAGACATACACACATAAAGATGAACAACACGAACCCAATAAAAAAACATGTGTGAGATCAGGTGCACCGGTAGAGTAAGCATCTCCTGCTTCTTATAAGGCACACGTTTTTTGCCAAATGTATCAGGTTTTCCAATGTTTTCGACTCTATCTGCACTGAAGAGACATAAATTGTCGAAATAGCCATCTGCAGAACATAAAATTTCTGCAATTTTTTGTTTAATTTTATGATTATTTTTTTAAATGGTGTTTTTGGCTTCATAAATCCGCTTGTCTTGCTATCAAATCGAATCAAATTTAAGTCCAAGGACTTTAATATTACATGTCAATATGTTTTCATTTATAATTGCCTTTATGTTGGCGGGAGTGTTTACATAAATTCATGCACGAAAACTTGATAAAAAAAGAAAAACAGCCAATCAAAAATTGCGATCCCCCGCTTCCCCTTTTTGGACCCCCTCTCCTTGTAAAAAAAGACAAGTGTTTTTGAAACTAAATTAATCATCGTAACTGTAAAACACCAAAAAGATATGGTTGCTAGGTAGAATTCCAAAAAATAATGGGTCTTTGAGAGTTTCAGGAACTTTACCAAAATTAGAATCAAAGATTTTTGCAACCTGGCTGTTGAAAATCATCATTTTTACAGTAAGGAATTGAAAGAGATATGGTTGCTAGGTAGAATTTCAAAAAATAATGAGCCTTTGAGATTTTCAGGAAATTTACCAAACTTAGAATCAAAAATTTTACAATCTGACAATGGAAAATGATCACTGATACTATAAGGCATCAAAAAAAAGATATGGTTGCTAGGTGGAATTCCAAAAAGAAATCCGTCTTTGAGAGTTTCAGAAAATTTACCAAGATTAGAATCAGTCTTTTGCACTCTGATTATTGAAAATGATCTTCAGTATTGTAAGGAATTAAAAAAGATATGGTAGCTAGGTAGAATTCCAAAAAATAGTAGGTCTTTGAAAGTTACAGGAAATTTACCATAATTAGAATCAAAGATTTTTGCAATTTGACTATTGAAAACCATCATTGAAACTATAAGGCATCAAAAAAGATATGGTTGCTAGGTAAAATTCCAAAAAGTAATTTGTCTTTGAGAGTTTCAGGAAATTTACCAAAGTTAGAATCATTGATTCTTGCAACCTGACAGTTGAAATTCATCCTTATAACTCTAAATAATTGAAAAAGATATGATTGCTAGGTAGAATTCCAAAAAAATAATGGTTCTTTGAGAGTTTCAGGAACTTTACCAAAATTAGAATAATTTTTTTTTGCAATCCGACCATTGAAAATGATTATTAAATCTAAATAGCATCAAGAAAGATATGGTTGCTAGGTAAAATTCCCAAAAATAATGGGTCTTTGAGAGTTTCAGGAAATTTACCAAAATTAGAATCAAAGATTCTTTCAACCTGACAGTTGAAATTCATCATTATAACTCTAAATCATTGAAAAAGATATGGTTGCTAGGTAGAATTCAAAAAACTAATGGGTCATTGAGAGTTTTAGGAACTTTACCGACATTAGAATCAAGGTTTTTTGCAATGTGACTATTGAAAATGATAATTAAAAGTATAAGGCATCAAAAAAGATATGTTTGCTATGTAAAATTCCAAAAAATAATTGGTCTTTGATAGTTTCAGGAAATTTACCAAAATTAGAATCATATTTTTGGAATCCTAGTGTTCATACTAGCTGATGACATTAACATATTGCTTAATTATAAAACTTCATGTTGAAATTTCAAAAAATTATTAGTCTTTGACATTTTCAGGAAATTTACCTAATTTGGCACTGGGGTCTAAATTCCAAAAGCTTGGAACGTATTCAAAGAGCAATTCCAATAATTCCTCATGATAATATAAATCACAAAATCGAAATTATACATAGAGTTCCAGTCGTTCTGATGAGTACTAATTGTTTAATATATTTTGGCCCCTTAAGGGCATGCCCCCAGCGGTCATACCAAAAGTCCGCTATCATCAGTAAATGAGATGCATATAATCGAACTTGCATACAAAGTTTCAGCTTCCAAACGTGAATACTTCAGAAGATTTCGCTTATTACTGGATATCTAGAAATACATTTTCTCTCATTTTTCCGCCCTGAGGGAAAAATTCAAAATTCCGAAACCTTCGGCAAAGACAACTTTTATAGTGTTACTGATTACCTTATTACAAGGTTTCTGCGATTTAAGGTGTAAGTGGAGTTCCAGCGGAATCGATTTTTTCGTTTTTTGGACCCCCTAGAGGCCATGCCCTGAGGGGTCATACCAAAGTTCCGACACCCTCTGTGAAAATGCTACATAATATGCGAGTCCATATCCAAGTTTCAACTTTCTAGCCCAAATGGCCTTGGAAATTTCTTCAATTATTGGATATCGCGAAAATTCGTTTTCGCCCATAATTTGCCCCTAGGGCGTTTGACCTAAATTCCGAACCAACAGTGCGCTTCTTCTGATCATACTCTAGTATGGTGCCGAGTTTCAAATTTGTATCTCTTATAGTTCCAGAGCTATCGGGGAGCATTACAAACGCACGTACGTACGTACGTACATACGGACGGACTGCATTACATAATCCCCCCGCTTTCGCTAAGCGGGGGGATAATTACGACCTTGCATAAAGCTTACACGTGCAGTACATAACAGATAAAACTGAAGTTCATTACGAAATAATATTTCATCATGTTTTGCACGTTGGATAATTGGATATTAAAATGACCTACATTTATCCATTGATTCCGTTGTGTACACAAATCGGTCGTGTGTATATCGTATGTTTCATTTGAGCAAATGAAAACAAGTCTCAGAGGTCAAACACAACGGCAGTAAAATACCGAAGGAACAAAGCACAAGACTACACAAATCAAAGACAATCAGAGACAAGGCAAAATCAAGAACACCAGAAGACGGAAGACCAAAGACACAACATGCCCACAAAACACACAACCACTACATATACAACACAAAAAACTAAAGCACTTACAGTGTGAACTCAGTGTGACATTAGGTGCTCCGGTAGGGTAAGCATGTCCTGCTCTGTATACAGCACCCGTCACACTGTCAGTGGGTCAATCCAGGGTAAAGTCAAAACCGGTAAATAAATGTAAAATCCGGGTAGACGTGAATCTAGCTGAAAATGTCAGTTTTCATTTGTGACACTGACAATTCATATCTATCTATGATGTCGTGGTGACGGCCATAGAATTTCTAAAGGGACGAAAGTAACAAAGGCTGAACATATCCCTGACTCAACAGTTTTTATGACAGTGCTTTTGCTTTTTCAACAAAATCACTGTATAAACTGCACGCTCTAACGAACCGAATTAATTGGGAAAATACACTCCATATGCTGGGGAGGTAGGTGTATTGCTGCAGAGAAAGGGAATCATAACTGGAAAGTCAAAATCATCACGTTTGTCATATAGCCTAGATTTCAGACGTCCATGTTCGTCAATGTATAACAAAAGGTCAAGGTATGAAGTAGAATTTGGTGTATCGGTTGTTTCTTTAATTTCAAGTTCACTGGGGTAGATACGATGTAAATATTCTTTAAATCTTGGGTTATTAAGAGAAAGTACATCGTCTATATACCTGAAGCTGGGATGGGAATGGTTTTCCCGCCATACATTGAAAACTCATTCACAAGAATTACCTTACAAAACAATTTTTCATTCGATAATTTAGCGTTGGACCATTAATACCTTATACCATGTATTTGTAGAGACTTTGTCTCATGTGCTTATTTCTCTATCAAGCAAATAGATTATTAAAAAATCCCTTGGCAATTCATTTCCAAATTTACTAACATATCAAATAAGACATGAAATGAAGCAGAATAAATCGTTATTATCACAAAATATTTAGCTGAAACAGTGTCTGCCATTTTGGGATATAGGTAACTGTAGTTCCCGACACCACATTTAGCCCAGTGTTGGTACGCTTACAATTACGTCCCAGTATATTCAGTTAAATCAGGGTTTACTATTATATTTTTGTCAGGACAATGGTGTTAAAAATGCGTTTCTATTGTCTTTCTTATTCTTTTTTAATTTGCTTACTACCTTTTTTTCTGTAATAATTAAATCAACTCAAGACTTTGCACAGATGTAACACAGTTTCATATTTTAACTTTGCCTGAAATTATTTGTTAATCATACCAGCGTTGCGTAATGATGGATAAACATAATTTTGTTTTTGAATTTCATTTTTCGGACATGCTGATTCCTGTGATTCTATGTTGCGATGAATAAGCCACTTTTTTTACATTTGTATCTACCTAAATTTTGTTATGAGTCATTTTCTGCATCTGCAAATTGTTAATCAGCAATTCATATACTTGTGTAACTACTAAACTATTTAAATTTGACAGTTTTTGTTCTACTTTTAAAATCAGTATTGAAGTGTAACGCCCATTTAACGACTGCTGATACAAATCGTTGAATTTCTACTATCTTTGCATAATGTATGTGCTTTTAGGTCCTTTTACGATCGTTTCTCGTGACTCAATGTGTTCGTAGTTTATAGATACTGTTGTAATTTGCAATTTCTGCACGTCATTTTTTTTTAAATCCTGTATTTTATTTAAAATCATTTTCACTACAAACAAATTACAAATATTACATTAAATATTTTACATTAAAGTTTTAATGACACGTACTATATTTTTGTTGATTTCGATATGTTGTAGTGATTCTAACTAGCTCAGGAATTATATATACACAATACAAACACAACGGAAAATCAACGGAGTTTGGCAAGAACTTTTACGGCACGCGAAAGTTACAAAAAAACGAAAAATATAGTATCTCGTCGTGATACCAGGTTCCTAGCTCAAAAACCCTTCATCTCGATTATCGCGACGAGTTACTAGGTTCCTCGTACGGGATACTAGGTTTCTCGTACGAGATACTAAGTTTGTCGGCAAATAATACATTTCCGATTGATATTTGTGTTAGATATGGCACGCGAAAGTCACAAAAATTCGAGAAATATAATATATCGTCGAGATACCGGCTTTCTCTGTCGAGATACGAACCCATCACCTCGGTCGGTGTAGATGGTATCTCGACGAGATATTAGGTTTTACGATCGAAATACTAAGTTTCTCGCAAAAAACCTTCATAACCGATCGAGATCGAGAGTTGCATTAAATGCAAGATTTAAGTTCTCGATCTTTATACTGAAATTTTGTCGAGTTTGACAGTTTCCCTCTTTAAACCCTCAACCTCGAAGTGCGAGAATCAAATCTCGTGTTGAGAAGAAATCTCGAGATTTTTTTATCACGAGAATTCAATTTTGGACGTGATAGGTGTATATTAATTATAAAATCTCGGCCAAAATCTCATAAGAAACGAAATCTCGTGTCGTGATTGGTTAAAATTGATTATTAAATCTCAGTCAAAATATACAATCTCGATCGGGATAAAGGGTTTTACATGATGGCAAGTTTACAGCTTTTTAACAAGATATTATGGTTCTTGTGCGAGATACTAGGTTTATACTTACTTAATAAAGTTTAAAATAAAATAATATATTCATCTAGCACATTAGATTAAGCCCATATTGACCAAATAAGGTTTGTAATAAGGAAATTTATATACCTGGCATATCAAATTATGTCCATATACCAAATAAAGTTGAAAATAAGAATATATATGTCGGCAGATTTAATTTAGTCCATATTGACCAAATAGAATTTCAAATAAGGGAATTTATGTACAAGGCAAATTTGTTTTAGTCCATTTTTACCAAATAAAGTTTAAAAAGGGGAATGTTTTTATCCAGCATATTTGATTTAGTCCATATGTTCCAAATCAAGTTTAGAATAATGGATTTCATATGCTTGTAATATTTGATTTAGTCCTGAATTATAAAATAAAGTTTAAAATAAGGGTACTTATATACCAGACACATTTGATTTAGTTGATATTTACCAATTAAAGTATAAAATAAGGAAAGTTATATACCCGTCGTATTAAATCTAGTCCATTTTTACCACATAAAGCTTTAATATATACAAGGCATATTTATTTTAGTAATTTCATTATCAAAAAAAGCTTGAAATCAAGGAAGAAATATTCACGGCATATATAATTTTGACCATATTTACCAAATAAATTTCAAAATAATTTAGATATCCAGCCAAAAACATATAGAATAAAGTGAGTGAATGTATCATATATCTAGCAATCTTTATCAGTCCATATATTACCAAATCATGCTGACACTTGAACCTTACCTGTGTTATTATCAAATAAAGGAATGGAAGTGTCATGAACATCGAGCTGAAAATATTTTTGTATCTATAGTTTTGGTCCAAAAAGGTTACAATAGTAAGATGAAAAAATTCACGTAGCCGACATTGAGGATAAGGTCCATATCAACCAAATAAAATATAAAATACAGGAATTGATACACCTGGCATATTTGATATAGTCCATTTTTGCCAAATTAAGTTTAAATAATGGAAATTAATAAACTCGGTACATATGATTTAGTCCATATTTACAATATGAAGCTTAAAATAAGAGACTTTATATACCCGGCATATTTAATTTAGTTCTTATATACCAAATATAGCTTAAAATAAAGAAATTTATATATCCGGGACATTTTATTTAGTCCATAAATACCAAAGGAAATATAAAGTAAGGGAATTTATATACATGTACATATACATGTACATTATATTAGTCAATATTATTAAACAAGCTAAAACATAACTTTTGTTATTATCAAATAAAATGTAAGGAAGTATCATGCACAAGCAACTGAAAATATCTATTTTATTAATGTACTTTATCTTTTGGCTCGAAATGTCATATCCCTTTTTCTTGATCTTGGCTTTTAATTTATGTTTACTTATAAAAACACTGGAATCGTTGATCTGAAATTTTACCTTTGTGACGTTTGTTTACTTACAGGACTAAGGGTTCGGAAGCGGGATTTTCGAAGGGTGTGTCTGTTTTTATCTAGAATATCATCTGGTACATTGACAAGGGTCTCAAGAGTTTATGACACAGTTTTATAATTCGATGTTGTTGAAAAAATGTGTTTATTTTAATGGAAAAACAATAAAACAGGAACAATATGAATGTCAAGCGGACACAAAAACGGCGGGGAAAAGATCGCGTAGGTGTTTTCATTCCGGCGGTTGGGTTAGAAGGAAAATTGGGTGGGTGAGACCGAAAAATCTCGTTCACCTATCGATATATGGGTAATGTTACAATTGGGGTGAGAAAGGTATATCTCAAACGTCTGAAAATAGGTACTGGCTTGTCACAAACCTAGTTTCTCGTGCATCACTTAAATAAGGATTGATATATTTTGGCCTGAAAAGTTTTACACACATACTTGTCTCTCACTTATAGCGTCCATGTCTACTGAAATTTATGATGATTCTTGATCAAACACTACGAGAACTTTAGAGTTTGATTTTTCTTCTGTAATGCGACAGTGTTCTACAAGAAGACAAGGCTCCTTTTGAATTGCGTGTTATGTTATTTTTTTCCGTGGTTTTTGTTGTTTAACGTTGATAAAAGAATATTATGTTCAGTGAATGCCATTGAAAATAAGCCCTGCTCAACCATATAAAAAATCGAGTTACAGAATTAAAAATTGGTAAGTTGAGGCATGTAGTCGATGGTTTTGTGCTGCAGAACTGTATGAAATAAAGAGAGAGAAATTAAGAGAGATTTTCAATTAAATGGAGTAAACTTTGTAAAAACAGCAGGTGTATAGGAACCCCCAGATACTGTTCCGACAAATATGAATGATTTCGGGACGCCAGGAATCATTGAGGTATAAGTCGGACAAAAAAGGGTGGAAGAAAGAAAGAAAGAAAGCGTAATAATAATACTAATTACTAGATTTGCAATTGCAAGCACTAGCTGATGTCGCCCCAGAAGTCCATGTCGATGATGATTCCATCTTGTTTGTTCTGTCAAAATCTACCTAGAAATCAATTTTTGTTGAAATCGACAATGTTGAAAATTCGACGTATTTTGGCGGCCATCTTGAATATAGCGGACATTTAGCAAAATGTTTTCGAATTAATTTCTTCCTTTCATCTTATAAACATTAATACCAAATATGAACCAATTCTGCCATTCAGTTCCTGATTTATTGAATCCTCAATTTTTTGACGTAAAATGGCAGCCATTTTGAAAATTTTTGCCGGTGCATGCACATCTTCTCATAGTGGTCCAACTTTATGCCAAGTATGATTGAATTTGTCCAGGCATCTTTGAGAAAACAGGCGGGCAAAAATCCTTGGAAGAAAGAAATAATAATGAAAAATAATAATAACTGCATTTGCAATTGCAAGCAATAGCCGATGTCGCCCATGACAGCCAATTCAATTATTCTAGCTTGTTTGCAGTATCAAAATCTACATAGAAATCAAATTGCGTTGAAATCGGACAGAGTTGAAATTTTACGTATTTTGGCGGCCATCTTGGTAATGGCAGCAATTTTGAAAAAAAAAAAAAAAAANATTCCTTTCATACTTTCCTCCAGATGGTGATCCAAATTTGTACCAAATATGATTGAATTCTGTCCAAGCATGATTAAGAAAATTTCAATTTTCATTGATATTGGACAAATTTCGAATTTTTCGTATTTCGGTCGCCATCTTGGAAATGGCGCCACTTTAAAAAAAAAATTTCTTGCCTGCACCCCTCTAGATAGTGTTCCAATTTATACCAAATATGAATGACTTCTGTCCAGGCATCATTGAGATATAAGCCGGACAAAAAGAGGCGGAAGAAAGAAAGAAAGAAAGCGCAATTATAATAATAACTAGATTTGCAATTGCAAACAATAGCTGATGTCGCCCCCTAGCAGCCAATTCGATGATTCCATTCTGTTCGCAGCATCAAAATCTACCTAGAAATCAATTTTCGTTGAAATTCCACAAAGTTGAAATTTTCACGTATTTTGGCGGCTATCTTAGAAATGGCGGCCGTTTTGAAAATTTTTCGTGGTGCATGCACATGTTCTCATAGTGGTCCAACTTTGTGCCAAGTATCAACGAGTTCTGTAGAAGCATCTAGGAGAAAATCACTGGACAAAAATAGGTGGAAGAAAGAAACAATAATGAATAATAATAACTATTTTACGAAAGGATATGGAGTAAATGAACATGAGACCATAACACATATGTTAACTCCAACTGCAATAATTTTAATGGGCTGTATGGCCATTTCGGAAATTTATTCCTCGTCAACAGCACTAGAACCCAAACAAAGGAAATCCATAATTTCAAAAAATGTTTAAAATGCATGAAACCAAACGAAATCCGAATAATCAGTAATATCAAATATAGCTAAGGACAAAACTACGATGGAGGGAGTTAATCCTTCGGTTTTAAAATTTAAATTAATTTAGATAATAATAATTGAACAAAGTGTACACATGAGATATTTTCTCATGTACAAATACACCATATCTAAGAAAAATAAAGAGCATTAATACTAGTATTAATTGTATTTGGATGCAAACACAAGAAGTCTCCCAAACGAATTCCCATATCAGAAATCAAAGGCTTTAGATGAAATCCACATATTTTATTTTAAACAACCTTCCTCTCAAATTTCATTCATTTCTGAGCACTTTGGATTTTCCCGCCTTGTTTCTGTTTCCATGGCAACAGTCGTCAATTTGTAGTCTTGGAGACCAGAAGTCAATTCTACAAACGTTTTGCAATGTTCTTGTAAAATTTCATCCACTTCTGAGCATTTTGGATTTCCCTGCCTTTTTACAATTTCCATTGCAACGGTCGCCATTTTGAAGTCTTGGAGACCAGAACCCAATTATACACATCTTAGGCAACCTTCCTGTAAAATTTCATCCAATTCTGAGCACTTTGTTTTTCCCGCCTTTTTTACCGTTTCCTTGACAACAGTCGTAATTTCGAAGTCTTGGAGACCGGAACTTAAATCTGCACATGTTAGACAACTCTCCTCTTAAATTTCATCCAGTTCTCAGCACTCTGATTTTCCCGCCTTTTTACCGTTTCCATAGCACAAGTCGCCCTTTTGAAGTCTTGGAGACCGGTGCTCAATTCTACACATTTTAGGCAACCTTTCTATAAAATTTTATCCAATTCTGAGCACTTTGATTTTCCCGCCTTTTTTACCATTTCAATGGCATCGGTTGCCATTTTTAAAATTCAGAGATTTGAGTACACATCTTGAGATGAGGTTCCATCTTCCTATGATGTTTTATGGGGGCCAAAAATAGTGCAAAGCATTCAAAATGTCATTTTTCTCATAGGGTTACTATGGAAGACCCCACCTCTTTTTAAGCCCCCTAAATGTACCCTTAATGCACCCCTTTGCAAAAATTTGTGTTTCTTGCACAACTAGATATATAGGGCCATCATCCTACAAAGTTTGAAAGTCCTAGGTGTAATGGTCTCTGAGATCTGGTTCTGACAAAAGTAAGGCGGAACACGGAAGAAAAAGAATAATAAGAAAAATAAGAAACGCAGCAAAAACAATAAGTCTACAAACTTCGTTTGGGAGACTTAATAATAATAATAACTAGTATTAATTGTGGATGCAAACACAAGTAGTCTCCCCAACGTACTCCCATATCAGAATTCAAAGGCTTTAGATGAAATCCAAGACTTAAAAAAACCCTTCCTGTCAAATTTCATTCAATTCTGAGCACTTTTGATTTTCCCGCCTTTTTACCGTATCCATGGCAACAGTCGCCATTTTGAAGTCTTGGAGACTGAAACCCAATTCTACACATGTAACGCAACCTTCCTGTAAAATTTCATCCAATTCTGAGTACTTTGATTTTCCCGCCTTTTTTTACCGTTTCCATGGCTACGGTTGCAAATTTGAAGTCTTAGTGATCGGAACCCAATTCTACACATGTAAGGCAACCTTCCTGTAAAATTTAATCCAATTCTGAGCACTTTGATTTTTACGCCTTTTTTTTTTTGCTGTTTTCATGGGAACGGCGGCCCATTTGAAAATTCCAACACCTGAGTGCACATCTTGGGATGGGGTTCCATAATCCTGTGAAGTTTCATCAAGATTGGATCACTAGTATCCGAGAACTGTGGCGGACAAAGTCGCGGCAGAATAACGGAAGAATGATAACAATAATAACTAGTATGAATTGTGCTTGGATGCAAACACAAGAAGTCTCCCAAACGAACTTCTATATCAGAATTCAATGGCTTTAGATCCACAGATTTTTAACAACCTCCATTTCAAATTTCATTCAATTCTGAGCACTTTAAATTCCCGCCTCTTTTCAGCGTCCAGGGCAATGGTTCGCCATTCTGAAGTCTTTGAGACTGGAACCCAATTCTACACATGTAAGGCAACCTTCCTGTTAAATTTCATCCAATTCTGAGTACTTTGATTTTCCCGCCTTTTTTTACCGTTTCCATGGCTACGGTTGCAAATTTGAAGTCTTGGTGATGGGAACCAAATTCTACACATGTTAGGCAACCTTCCTGTAAAATTTCATCCAATTCTGAGCACTTTGATTTTTACGCCTTTTTTTTGCTGTTTTCATGGGAACGGCGGCCCATTTGAAAATTCCAACACTTTCAGTGCACATCTTGGGATGGGGTTCCATAATCCTGTGAAGTTTCATCAAGATTGGATCCCTAGTATCCGAGAACTGTGGCGGACAAAATGGCGACGGAAAACGGAAGAATAATAACAATAATAACTAGTATTAATTGTGTTTGGATGCAAACACAAGAAGTCTCCCAAACGAACTCCCATATCAGAATTCAAAGGCTTTAGATGGGGTCCACAGATTTTAAACCACCTTCCTGTCAATTTCATGCAATTCTGAGCACTTGGATTTTCCCGCCTTTTTACCGTTTCTATGGCAACGGTCGCCATTTTGAAGTCTTGGACACCGGAACCAAATTGTACACTTGTTAGGCAACCTTCCTGTAAAATGTCATCCAATTCTGGGCATTTTGATTTACCCGCCTTTTTTACCGTTTCCATGGCATCGGTCGCCATCTTGAAGTCTTGAAGACCAGAAGCCAATTCTACACATGTAAGGCAACCTTCTTGTAAAGTTTCATCCAAATCTGAGTACTTTGACTTTCCCGCCTTTTTTTACCATTTCCATGGCACCGGCCACCATTTTGAAGTCTTGGACAGAAGGAGTCTGTTCCAAACATGCAAGGCGACCTTCTTGTAAAATTTCATCCAAATCTGAGCACTTTGATTTTCCCGCCTTTTTTACCATTTCCATGGCACCGGTCGACATTTTGAAGTCTTGGAGACCAGAAGTCAATTCTACACACGTAAGGCAACCTTCCTGTAAAATTTCAACCAATTCTGAGCACTTTGATTTTCCCGCCTTTTTTACCGTTTCCATTGCATCGGTCCCCATCTTGAAGTCTTGGAGACCAGAAGCCAATTCTACACATGTAAGGCAACCTTCTTGTAAAGTTTCATCCAAATCTGAGTACTTTGACTTTCCCGCCTTTTTTTTTACCATTTCCATGGCACCGGCCACCATTTTGAGGTCTTGGACAGAAGGAGTCTATTTCACGCATGCAAGGCGACTTTCTTGTAAAATTTCATCCAAATCTGAGCACTTTAATTTTCCCGCCTTTTTTACCATTTCCATGGCACCGGCCGACATTTTGAAGTCTTGGCGACCAGAAGTCAATTCTACACATGTAAGGCAACCTTCCTGTAAAATTTCATCCAATTCTGTGCACTTTGATTTTCCCGCCTTTTTTACCATTTCCATGGCACCGCTCGACATTTTGAAAATTCTAAGACTGGAATGCACATCTTGGGATGGGGTTCTATCATTCTGTGAAATTTGGTTAAGATTGGATCAGTGGTGTCCATGGCACCGGTCGACATTTTGAAGTCTTGAAGACCAGAAGTCAATTCTACACACGTAAGGCAACCTTCCTGTAAAATTTCATCCAATTCTGAGCACTTTGATTTTCCCGCGTTTTTTACCGTTTCCATGGCATCGGTCGCCATCTTGAAGTCTTGAAGACCAGAAGCCAATTCTACACATGTTAGGCAACCTTCTTGTAAAGTTTTATCCAAATCTGAGTACTTTGACTTTCCCGCCTTTTTTTAACATTTCCATGGCACGGGCCACCATTTTGAGGTCTTGGACAGAAAAAGTCTATTTCACACGTGCAAGGCGACCTTCTTGTAAATTTCATCCAAATCTGAGTATTTTTATTTTCCCGCCTTTTTTACCATTTCCATGGCACCGGTCGATATTTTGAAGTCTTGGAGACCAGAAGTCAATTCTACACATGTAAGGC
>MJUU01063079.1:27468-47212 GCA_002080025.1 Modiolus philippinarum
CATTTTGAAGTCTTGGAGACCAGAAGTCAATTCTACACATGTAAGGCGACCTACCAGTAAAATTTCATCCAATTCTGAGCACTTTGATTTTCCAGCCTTTTTTACCATTTCCATGGCACCGGTCGACATTTTGAAAATTCTAAGACTGGAATGCACATCTTGGGATTGGGTTCTATCATCCTGTGAAGTTTGTTGAAGATTGGATCAGTGGTGTCCGAGAAAACTGATGGACAAAGTTGAGGCGGAAAACGGAAGAAAAAGAATAATAACTAGTGTTCCTATGTTTGGATACAAACATAAAAGTCTCCCAAACCTCCCATGGACACAGGAGATGGCTTTTTATTTGAGTTCAGCACAATCTTGACAACCCATCTGTGAAATTTCATCCAATTTGGAGCACTTTCAATTTCCCCGCCTTTTTTCCGTTTCCATGGCAACGGCGGCCATTTTGAAATTTTTTGGCCCAAAAATGTGTTCTACTATTTGAATACATCCTTCCTGTGAAGTTTCGTTCAATTTGGAGCACTTTTAATTTTCCCGCCTTTTTTCCGTTTCCATGGCAACGGCGGCCATTTTGAAAATTTCAAGACCCAAGTGCACCCCGCGGCATGGGTATCTATCATCCTGTGAAGTTTCATAAAGATCGGACCAATATTCTACGAGAAAACTTCCGGACAAGTTCAGTGGCGAAGAAGTCGGAAGAATAATAATAATAATAATAAGAATAATAATAATAATAAGAAACGGTAGTAAAACAATAAGTCTCCCCAAACTCCGTTTGGGAGACTTAATAATAATAATAAGAAACGGTAGTAAAACAATAAGTCTCCCCAAACTCCGTTTGGGAGACTTAATAACAAGTTATAACTGTGTTTGCAAGCGAAACAAAGGAATTCCCATATCGGATTCTGCATCATTATAAAACCCCCTTTCAAAAAAAATTTGAGCAGGGGTTCCCCCTATAATTTACTTTAAACATACAGTTGAAATCAAAACAAAACACACAGCAAAAAAACCCATGTTTTTCTCAAAATTACAGCTCTCTGGCTTTGTTTCCATGGCAACCAAATGCTCGATAATCCATTAAAACCCATTTGATACCCTGTTTCAAAAAAAAATTTGGGCAGGGGATCCCCTTATTATCTAAGTAATACATAAAGCTGTAATAGAAATACAATAAAAAAAAATTTGAGCAGGGTTTCCCCTTGTAATTTACTTTATACATTTAGATGAAATCAAAACATAACAGAGAGCAAAAAACATGTTTTTCTCATAATTATAGCTTTCTGGCTTGGTTTCCATGGCAACCAAATGCTCCAGTATACATTAAAACCCATTTGATACCCTGTTTCAAAAAAAATTAGGGCAGGGGTTCCCCTTATTATCCAAGTAATACATATAGCTGTAATAAAAATACAATTATCAACAGTAAAAAATTATAGCTTTCTGGCATGGTTTCCATGGCAACCAAATGCTCCAGTATCCATTAAGACCCATTTGATACCCTGTTTCAAAAAAAATTGGGCAGGGGCTCCCCTTATTATCTTAGTAATACATATAGCTGTAATAAAAATACAATTATCAACAGAAAATACGATTTTCTCAAAATTTCAATTTTTTGGTATGGTTTCCATGGCAACCATGATTTTTTTGAAATGCCCAATACTGTAATTCTTTGTCTTACATCACACACAACCTTTCAATGAATTTTGACGGAGCTAGGTATAATAGTTTTTGAGATACGGTGAAAACATTCAAAATTTCATTTTCCCATAGAGTTACTAAAGGACGACCCCACCCCTTTTTGACGCCCCCTAAAGTACCTTTAATGGACCCCCTTTGAAAAAATTTTAGGTGTTTGCACATCTAGACACAGGGAGCTAATATGCTACGAAGTTTGAAAGCTCTAGGTCTTATGGTCTCTGAGATTTTCAATGGACAAGTTCATTGCGACGAGAAGAAAGGGAAAGAATAATAATAATAATGATAAGAAACGCAACAAAAACAATAAGTCTCCGAAACTTCGTTTGGGAGACTTAATAATAAAAATTTATAATTGTATCAGGATGCTGATACAAAGGTCTCCCAAACGAACTCCCAAATCAGAAATCTGGGCTACAAATCACTTTCACACGTCAGAGGCAATCTGTCATTAGGGTTTCATTGAATTCCGAGCACTTTCAATTGTCCCGCCTTTTTGTTTCCATGGCAACGGATGCTATTTTGAAGTCTTGGACACCGGAAACCTTTCCTCATGTCCCAAGCAACCTTCCTGTAAATTTTCATCAAATTCTGAGCACTTTGATTTTCCCGCCTTTTTTGTTGTTTCCATGGCAACCGGTGCCATATTGAAGTCTTGGACACCAGAAGCCTTTTCCCTATGTGCTATGCAACCTTCCTGTAAATTTTCATCCAATTCTGAGCACTTTGATTTTCCCGCCTTTTTTGCCGTTTCCATGGCAACCGGTGCCATATTGAAGTCTTGGACACCGGAAACATTTTTTCCCATGTGCTAAGCAACCTTCCTGTAAATTTTCATCCAATTCTGAGGACTTCGATTTTCCCGCCTTATTTGCCGTTTCCATGGCAACCGGTGCCATTTTGAAAATTCCAAGACCGGATTGCAAATCCTCAAATCAGGATCCATGTTCCTATGAAGATTGGTCAAGATCCGAGCAGAAGTCTCTGAGAAAATGCGTGGACAAAATGTTGGCGGAAAGACGAGAAGAAGAACAAGAATAGTAATAAGAATTGAGTAAAAACAATAAGTCTCCCCAAACTTCGTTTGGGAGACTAAATAACTAGTATTAATTGTGTTTGTATGCAAACAAAAGAAGTCTCCCAAACGAACTCCCATATCAGAATTCAAAGGCTTTAGATGAGATCCACAGATTAAAAACAACCTTCCTGTCAAATTTCATCCAAATTTGAGAACTTTGGATTTTCCCGCCTTTTAACCATTTCCATGGCAACGGTCACCAATTTGAAGTCTTGGAGACCGGAACCCAATTCTATACATGTATGGTAACCTTCCTGTAAAATTTCATCCAATTCTGAACACTTTGATTTTCCCGCCTTTTTTACCGTTACCATGGGAACGGTAGCCATTTTTATGTCTTGGAGACCAGAACCCAATTTTACACATGTTAGGCAACCGTCCTGTAAAATTTCATCAAAATCTGAGCACTTTGATTTTCCCGCCTTTTTTACCATTTCCATGGCACCGGTTGGCATTTTGAAGTCTTGGACACTGGAACCCAGTTCTACACCTGTTAGACAACCTTCCTATAAAATTTCATTCAATTCCGAGCACTTTGATTTTCCCGCCTTTTTTGGTGTTTTCATGGTAACCGGTGCCATTTTCAAAATTCCAAGACTGGAAAGCACATCTTGGGATGAGGCTCTGTCATCATGTGAAGTTTGGTCAAGATTGGATCACTAGTGTCTGAGAAATTTGGTGGACAAATTCGCGGCGGAAAACGGAAGAATAATAATAATAATAATAATAATGATAATGATAACTAGTATTAATTGTGTTTGGATGCAAACACAAGAAGTCTCCCAAACGAACTCCCATATCAGAATTCAAAGGCTTTAGATTGGATCCACAGATTTTAAACAACCTTCCTGTCAATTTCATGCATTCTGAGCACTTGGATTTTCCCGCCTTTTTACTGTTTCCATGGCAACGGTCGCCATTTTGAAGTCTTGGACACCGGAACCAAATTGTACACTTGTTAGGCGACCTTCCAGTAAAATGTCACCCAATTCTGGGCATTTTGATTTTCCCGCCTTTTTTAAAGTTTCCATGTCATCGGTCGCCATCTTGATGTTTTGGAGACCAGAAGCCAATTCTACACATGTAAGGCAACCTTCTTGTAAAATTTCATTCAATTCTGAGCACATTGATTTTCCCGCCTTTTTTACCATTTCTATGGCACCGGCCATCATTTTGAGGTCTTGGACAGAAGGAGTCTGTTCTACACATGTAAGGCAACCTTCCTGTAAAATTTCATCAAATTCTGAACACTTTGATTTTCCCGACTTTTTTACCATTTCCATGGCACCGGCCGACATTTTGAAGTCTTGGAGACCAGAAGTCAATTCTACACATGTAAGGCAACCTACCTGTAAAATTTCATCTAATTCTGAGCACTTTGATTTTCCCGCCTTTTTTACCATTTCCATGGCACCGGTCGACCGGTCGACATTTTGAAAATTCCAAGACTGGAATGCACATCTTGGGATGGGGTTCTATCATCCTGTAAAGTTTGGTTAAGATTGGATCAGTGGTGGCCGAGAAAACTGATGGACAAAGTTGAGGCGGAAAACGGAAGAAAAAGAATAATAATAATAATAAAAAGAAACACAGCAAAAACAACTTCGTTTGGGAGACTTAACAAGTAATCACTGTGTTCGCAAAGCGAAACACAAAAGTCGCCCAAACCTCCCATTGATCGCCATCCTTACAATTATTTTATTCTATAAATATGTTCTAAATTTCATACACAACCTTCCTGTCAAATTTCATGAGATTTGGAGCACTTTTAATTTTCCCGCCTTTTTTCAGTTTCCATGGCAACGGCCGCCATTTTGAAAATTTTTATCTCAAAATATGTTCTACCCTTCATATACAACCTTTCTGTAAAAATTCATGCAACTTGGAGCACTTTGAATTTTCCCGCCTTTTTTCAGTTTCCATGGCAACGGCGGCCATTTTGAAAATTCCAAGACTGAAATGCACATCTTGGGATGGGGTTCCATCTTCCTGTAAAGTTTGGTTAAGATTGGACCAATGGTCTTTGAGAACGAGGTGGGACAAGTTCATGGCGGAAGAAGAAGAGGAATAATAATAATAATGATAATAATAATAGTAATAATAATAAGAAACGGAGCAAAAACAATAAGTCGCCAAACTTCGTTTGGACGACTTAATAAAAATAAGAAACACAGCAAAAACAATAAGTCTCCCCAAACTTCGTTTGGGAGACTTAATAATAATAATAATAATAAAAAGAAACACAGCAAAAACAATAAGTCTCCCCAAACTTCGTTTGGGAGACTTAACTAGTATGAATTGTGCGTGGATGCCAACACAAGAAGTCTCCCAAACGAACTTCCATATCAGAATTCAATGGCTTTAGATCCACAGATTTAACAACCTCCATTTCAAATTTCATTCAGTTCTGAGTACTTTGAATTTTCCCGCCTCTTTTCAGCGTCCAGGGCAATGGTTCGCCATTCTGAAGTCTTTGAGACTGGAACCCAATACTACACATGTAAGGCAACCTTCCTGTAAAATTTAATCCAATTCTGGGCACTTTGATTTTCCAGGCATTTTTACCGTTTCCATGACAACAGTGCCATTTTGAAGTCTTGGAGGCCGAGACTCAATTGTACATGTGTAACACGACCTTTCATTCAATTCTGAGCACTTTGATTTCCCTGCCTTGTTTACCATTCCCATGGCATCGGTTGCCATTTTAAAGTCTTGAAGACCAGAAACCCATTCTACACTTGTTAGACAACCTTCCTATTAAATTTCATCCAATTCCGAGCACTTTGATTTTCCCGCCTTTTTGTTACCATTTCCATGGCATCGGCTGCCATTTTGAAGTCCTGGAGACCAGAAACGTATTCTACACATGTTAGAGAACCTTCCTATAAAATTTCATCCAATTCTGAGCACTTTGATTTTCCCGTCTTTTTTGTTGTTTTCCTGGTAACCGGTGCCATTTTCAAAATTCCAAGACTGGAAAGCACATCTTGGGATAAGGGTCTATCATCATGTGAAGATTGGTCAAGATGTGATCACTGGTGTCCGAGAGATTTGGTCGATAAAGTCGCGGCGAAAAACGGGATAATAATAATAATAATAAAAATAAGAAGCACAGCAAAAACAATTAGTCTCCCCAAACTTCGTTTGGGAGACTTCAAATAAGAAACACAGCAAAAACAATTAGTCTCCCCAAACCTCGTTTGGGAGACTTAATAACTAGATTTGTAATTGCAAGCAATAGCTGATGTCACCCCATACTACCAATTCGATGATTCTACCTTATTCGCAGCGTCAAAATCTACCTAGAAATCAATTAACGTTGAAATTGGACAACGTTGAAATTTCGACGTATTTTTGCGGCCATCTTGGAAATGGCGGCCATTTTGAATTTGTTTTTGGTAAAAAAATCATCTCCTTATATTGATCTAACTTCATGCCAAGTTTCATTAAATCACATCCAGCCATTTAAAAATAATTGATCAGACAAAAATAATTGGAAGAAGAAGAAAAAGAATAATCAGAAGAAATGTAGAATAACAACATGTCACCCCGACAAAATACAAAAAATACCGAAATTGCATAGAAAAAAAGTAAATTTAGTTATGCTGTACACATGTTTCAAGGAGTAACCTCTCATCAGCAGCATTAAATTCAAATAATATGGAAAGCCATAATCCAAAAGTTGTCCAAAAAGAAGTACTCATTACCAAAAATATCGAAAAAGGAAGGCAAATCCACATGATCCAGTACGAAGTACATCTTCCGAGTGCCATACACGGAATGAAGACTCAGTATTTTTAAGTGGTTAGAATTTTGATAAAAGCAATAAATTTCTATAACACGCAATGACAAGTCTGACTATTGGGCTGGTGAATACCCTCGTGGACCTCTGGTCCACCAGCAATGGCATCGGCCCAATGGTTCAAAATACAAAAATACCGAAATTGCATAAAAAACAGTAAATTTAGTTATGCTGTACACGTGTTTCAAGGAGTAACCTCTAAGCAGCAGCATTAAAATCAAATAAAGTCTGGGGTGACATAATAAAATAAGAAACACAGCAAAAACAATAAGTCTCCCCAAACTTCGTTTGGGAGACTTAATAATCAGAAACGCAGCAAATACAATAAGTCTCCCAACTTCGTTTGGGAGATTTAATAATAATAACAAAGAAACGGACCAATAAGAATATGTCGTCCCGACTACGTCTTGGGCGACATAACTAGATTTGCAATTGCAAGCAATAGCTGATGTCACCCCTTGTAGCAATTCGATGCTTCCAACTTGTTCGCAGTGTCAAAATCTACCTAAATTTCAATTTTCGTTGAAATCTGACAACGTTGAAATTTTTACGTATTTTGTTAGCCATCTTGAAAACGGCGGCCATTTTGAACATTGTTGTCGGTGCATGCACATATCCTCAAGGCGATCCAACTTTTTGCCAAATATGAATGAATTCTGTCCAGGCATCTTTGAGAAAATACGCGGACAAAAATCCTTGGAAGAAAGAAAGATAGAAAGAAAGAATAATAAAAAATTATAACTGTATCAGGATGCTGATACAAAAGTCTCCCAAACGAACTCCCAAATCAGAAATCTTGGCTAAAAATCACTTCCACACATCGTAAGCAACCTGTCTGTTGATATTTAATCAATTCTGAGCACTTTCAATTTTCCCGCCATTTTTCTGTTTCCATGGCAACGGTTGCCATTTCGAAGTCTTGGAGACCAGAAACCAATTCCTCATGTCTTAAACAACCTTCCTATAAATTTTCATCCAATTCTGAGCACTTTGATTTTCCCACCTTTTTTTGCCGTTTCCATGGCAACGACTGCCATTTAGAATTCTTGGACACCGGAAACCTATTTCCCCTGTCCTAAGCAACCTTCCTGTAAATTTTCTTCCAATTCGGAGCATTTTGATTTTCCCGCCTTTTTTGCCGTTTCCATGGCAACCGGTGCCATTTTGAAAATTCCAAGACCGGATTGCAAATCCTCACATGGGGTCCATCAACCCATGAAGTTTGGTCAAGATCCAAGCAGTAGTCTCTGAGAAAATGCGTGGACAAATTTTGAGGCGGAAAGACAAGAAGAAGAACAAGAAGAATAATAAGAATTGAGTAAAAACAATAAGTCTCCCCAAACTTCGTTTGGGAGACTTAATAAGTAATAACTGTGTTCGCAAGCGAAACACAAAAGTCTCCCAAACGAACTCCCATGTCAGACTCCTGGGCATTATAAAACCCCCTTCAAAAAATTGAGCAGGGGTTCCCCTTATTATGAACTTTATACATATAGCTGAAATCAAAACACAACACACAGCAGAAAACACAATTTTCTCAAAATTATAGCTTTTTGGCTTGGTTTCCATGGCAAGCAAATGCTCGATTATCCATAACAATGAACTTCATACCTTGTTTAAAAAAAAATGGGCAGGGGTTCCGCTTATAACCTTAATAATACATATAGCTGTAATGGAAATACTATTATCAATAATAAATGCGTTTTCACAAATTTTTTTATTTTTTTGTATCATTTCCACGGCAACAGTACAAATTTTGTAAATTATAGCTTTTTGGCTTGGTTTCCATGGCAACCAAATGCTCTATTATCTATAACAGTAAATTTCATTCCTTGTTTCAAAAAAAAATTGGGCTGGGGTTCCCCTTATAACCGAAATGATGCACAAAGCTGTAATGAAAATACTATTATCAATAATAAATGCGTTTTCTAAAAATTTCAATTTGTTCGTATGGTTTCCATGGCAATGGTACTAATTTTGAAATTTCTAATTCTGTGGGACCCTTTCTTACATGACAAAAATCTTTTCTATGAAGTTTCATATCTTTCCTATGAAGTTTCATGGAGTTACAGTTACTAGTTTTCAAGATACAGTGAAAAATTCAAAATTTCATTTTCACATAGGGTTAACATGAAGGACCCCACCCATATTTGAACCCCCCATTTGTACCTTTAATGGACCCCGATCTGAAATTTTTTTAGATGATGCACAATTATATATATGGGGCTAACATCCTACAAAGTTTCAATGGTCTAGGTCAAATAGTATCCGCGATCTACTCTGGATACGTTCATCCGGACGAGAAGAAAGAAAGAAGAATAATAACTAGTATTAATTGTGTTTGGATGCAAACACAAGAAGTCTCCAAAACGAACTCCCATATCAGACTTCAAAGGCTCTAGATGAGAACCACAAATCCAAGACAACCTTTCTGTCAATTATCATTTAATTCTGAGCACTTTAAATTTTCCCACCTTTCTCTATATTTCCATGGCACCGGTCGCCATTTTGAAGTCTTGATGACCAGAAGCCAATTATATACATGTTAGGCAACCTTCCTGTAATATTTCATCCAGTTCTGAGCACTTTGATTTTCCCGCCTTTTTACCATTTCAATGGCGACGGTTGCTATTTTGAAGTCTTCGAGACCAGAAGTCAATTCTACACATGTTAGCCAACCTTCCTGTAAAATTTCATCCAATTCTGAGCAGTTTGCTCTTCCCGCCTTTTTTACATTTTCATTGCACCGGTCGGCATTTTGAAAATTCCAACACCAAAAAAGACCATCTAGGCATCGGTATCTATCATCCCATGAAGTTTTTTAAAGATTGGATCACTTGGTCTCCGAGAAACGGGTTGGACAAACTTTTGGTGGAAAACGGAAGAAGTAGAATAATAATAACTAGTATTAATTGTGTTTGGATTTGATTTAAACATATTTATTTGCTAAATAATAAGCAATGGGATTGGACAAAAGTTTTATCAACATTATAAAAGTCCTCTCCCAATACAAGAATATGTTTAAGTATACAAATATAAATGACGGCATTACAATTATATAATAAATATAATACAAACATGAAAGATGTCTGAATAGAAAAAAATAATAGATTAAAGAGAAAAATATATAACATATTGACTGGAGTGAGTTTTAAATTCATTATATCAGTGTTGATCAAAACGTTTTGTACGATTAATAAAGTTTTGTACACACGAAAATATATAAATATTTTGGTCATTCGAAAGGTTTTCATCACCAGCCAATAGAAATTCAATACTTACAGTAAAATTATTTAGAGCGGCAAAGAGATTGTCTCTGCACTCGGTGAATAAATTACATTCCATAAAGAAATGAATGCAATCTTCAAAAGGATGCCCGCAATCACAAGATGGGTTGTTAACTATGTTTTTACGATAAAGATCCGCCTTTAAAGAACTGCACATGTGTCTTAATCTGGTATGAAGGATATTTAATTTTCTATCTCCAAATTTGAAATAATCAGGTGGTTTTGATAATTTCGGTTTTACTGTTCTTTTAAAGATATTAAGATTTCTAGAATTTCGTATTTCAGAACTTAATTGATTCCAGTCTTTTGCTGTAGAATAAAAGAATGATTTCTCTGAATTTGAAAGTCTTAATTGAGGAACAACAAAGTCATTGCTTTGGCGTAGATTATAATTCGACGCGTTGTTCAACATCGGAGTCATCAAATCTGTCAAATAATTAGGCGCAAGATTATTCTTTATTGTGTAAAACATGTTTAAGCGTTTCATCCGTCTTCTAATTTCTAATGTATCCCATCCCGTTTCATAGTATATGGACTCCCGACTGGCATATATTGTTTTTGGATGCAAACACAAGAAGTCTCCGAAACGAACTCCCATATCAGAAATAAAATGCTTAAGATGATATCAGCACATTCCATAAAAGCTTTTTGTAAAATTTCATCCAATTCTGTGCACTTTGATTTTCCTGTCTTTTTTTACCGTTTCCATGGCAACGGTCGCCATTTTGGAGTCTTGAACACCAGAAACCTATTCTGCAAATGTTAGGTAACCTTCCTGTAAAATTTTATACAATTCTGAACACTTTGATTTTCCTGCCTTTTCTACTGTTTCCATGGCAACGGCAGCATTTTTGAAAATTCAAAGACCAAAAGGACCATTTAGGCATCAGTATCTATCATCCCATGAAGTTTCATCAAGATTGGATAACCGGTGTGCGAGAAATTGGTCGGACAACATTGATGCGGAATACGGAAGAATAAGAATAATAAGAAACACAGCAAAAACAATAAGTCTCCACAAACTTCGTTTGGGAGACTTTACTAGTATTTATTGTGTTTGGATGCAACCACAAGAAGCCTCCCAAATGAACTCCCATATCAGAATTCAAACGCTGCAGATGAGATTAACAAAATTTCCTGTCAAATTTCATTCAATTCTGAGCACTTGTGATTTTCCCGCCTTTTTTACTGTTTCTAAGGCAACGGTCACTATTTGAAGTCTTGGAGACCGGAACCCTATTCTGCACCTGTTAGGCAACCTTCCTTTAAAATTTCACCCAATTCTGAGCACTTTGATTTTCCCACCTTTTTTACTGTTTCCTAGCAACGGTTGCCATTTTGAAGTCTTGGAGACCGGAACCCAATTCTACACTTATTAGGTTAACTTTCCGTAAGATTTCATCCAATTCTGAGCACTTTGATTTTCCCGCCTTTTTTTACCGTTTCAATAGCAACGGTCGCCATTTTGAAGTCTTGTAGACCAGAAGACAATTCTACATATGTAAGCCTACCTTCCTGTAAAATTTCCTCCAATTCTTAATCCTTTGATTTTCCCGCCTTTTTTTTCGTTTCCATGGCAACCGGTGCTATTTTGAAAATTCTGAGACCTGTATGATCAACTTTGGATCTATATCTATCATCCCATGAAGTTTCATCAAGTTTCGACCACTGGTCTCTGAGAAATGGTTCGGACAAAACTGAGGCGGAACACGGAGAGAAAGAATAATAAGAACTAGTATTAATTGTGTTTGGATTCAAACACAACAAGTCTCCCAAATGAACTCCCATATCAGAATTCAAAGGCTTTGGATGAGACCCACAGATTTAAAATAACCTTCCTGGCAAATTTAATTCAATTCTATGCCCTTTGTATTTTCTCCCCTTTTTACCATTTCCATGGCACGAGTCGCCATTTTGAAGTCTTGGAGAACGGAACCCGATTCTACACATGTTAGGCAACCTTCCTGTAAAACTTCATCCAATTCAGAGCACTTTGATTTTCCCGCCTTTTTTTACCTTTTCCATGGTAACCAGTGCCATTTTGAAAACTCTGAGACTTAAAGGATCAGCTTTGGATCTATATCTATTATCCCGTGAAGTTGCATCAAGTTTGAACCCCTGGTCTCTGAGAAATCGTTTGGACAAAATTGAGGCTGAACACGGAAAAAAAAAGAATAATAAGGACTAGTATTAATTGTGTTTGGATGCAAACACAAGAAGTCTCCCAAACGAACTCCCATATCAGAAATCAAAAGCTATAGATGGGATCCACAGATTTAAAACAACCTTCCTGTCAAATTTCATGTAATTCTGAGCACTTGGGATTTTCCGCCTTTTTACCGTTTCCATGGCAACGGTCAACATTTTTCAAGTCTTGGAGACCGGAACCCAATTCTGCACTTGCTAGGTAACCTTCCTGTAAAATTTCATCCAATTCTAAGTACTTTAATTTCTCACCCTTTTTAACGTTTCCATGGCAACGGTCGCTATTTTGAAGTCTTGGACACCGGAACCAAATTCTCCACTTGTTAGGCAACCTTCATGTAGAATTTCATCCAATTCTGAGGACTTTGATTTTCCCGCCTTTTTTTACCATGTTCATGGCATCAGTCGCCATCTTGAAGTCTTGAAGACCAGAAGTCAATTCTACACAAGGAAGGCAACCTTCTTTTAAATTTCATCCAATTCTGAGCACATTGATTTTCAAGCCTTTTTTACCATTGCCATGGCACCGGCCATGATTTATAGGTCTTGGACACCAGAAGTCAATTCTACACATGTTAGGCTACCTTCCTGTAACATTTCAGTCACATTGAATTACCTGCCTTTTTTACCATTCCCATGGCACCAGTCGCCATTTTGAAGTCTTATAGACCAGAAGTCATTTCTACATATGTAAGGCAACCTACCTGTAAAATTTCATCCAATTCTGAGCACTTTGATTTTCTTGCCTTTTTTACCGTTTTAAGATTGGACCAATAGTCTTTGAGAATTTGGTGGGACAAGTTCATGGCGGAAGAAAAAGAGGAAGAATAATAATAAAAATGTATAACTGTATCAGGATGCTGATACAAAAGTCTCCCAAACGAACTCCCAAATCAGAAATCCGGGCTAAAAATCATTTCCACACACCGTAAGCAACCTGTATGTTGATTTTCAATCAATTCTGAGCATTTTCAATTTTCCCGCCTTTTTTCTGTTTCCATGGCAACGGTTGCCATTTCGATGTCTTGCAGTCCAGAAACCAATTCCTCATGTCTTAAACAACCTTCCTATAAATTTTTATCCAATTCTGAGCACTTTGATTTTCCCTCCTTTTTTGCCGTTTCCATGGCAACGGGTGCCATTTTGAAGTCTAGGACACCGGAAACCCATTCCCCATGTCCTAGCAACCTTCCTGTCAAATTTCATCCAATTCGGAGTACTTTGATTTTCCCGCCCTATTTGCCGTTTCCATGGGAACCGCTGCCATTTTGAAAATTCCAAGACCGGATTGCAAATCCTCACATGGGGGTCTATTAACCCGTGAAGTTTGGTCAAGATCCGAGCAGTAGTCTCTGAGAAAATGCGTGGATAAATTTTGAGGCGGAAAGACAAGAAGAAGAACAAGAAGAACTAGCAATTGCGAGCAATAGCTGATGTCGCCCCTGGCAGCCAATTCGATGATTCCATCCTGTTCGCAGCATCAAAATCTACCTAGAAATCAATTTTCGTTGAAATCCGACAAAATTGAAATTTCGACGTATTTTGGCGGCCATCTTGGAAATGGCGGCCATTTTGAAGGAAAAAATATTAAAACGCACATCTTCATATGGTGATCCAATTTTATGTTAAGTTTCATTAACTTCTGATCATGCATCGCTGAGTAATTGACCGGACAAACTTTGGCTGGAATAATAATAATAAGAAGAAACGGAGGAAAAACAATATGTCGTCCCGACTACGTCTGGGGCGACATAATAATAAGCAATAAGTCTCCCCAAACTTCGTTTGGGAGACTTAATAATAAGAAACGGAGCAAAAACAATAAGTCGCCAAACTTCGTTTGGGCGACTTAATAATAATAACAAGTAATAACTGTGTTCGCAAGCGAAACACAAAAGTCTCCCAAACGAATTTCCATATGGGATACCAAGGCGTTACGAGACTCCCTTTTGAAAAAAAATTTGGGTAGGGGTTTCCCCTCATAACCTATGTAAAAAAAATAATTTCTGGTTTTGCTTTTATGACAACCAAATGCTCTTTTGTCCATTACATCCAATTTCAGACCCTTTCCAAAAAAAATTGGGCAGGGATTCCCCTTATAACCTATTTAATACATATTTCTCCAAATTCCTTTTTTTTTTGTCAGAAAACTAAATTTTTCAACAAAAAATACGTTTCTGGTTTTGATTCCATGGCAACAAAGTGCTCTTTTGTCCATTACACCCAATTTCAGACCCTTTCCAAAAACAAAATTTGGGCAGGGATTCCGTTTTTAAGCTGGATTATACATATTTCTCAAAATTCCATTTTTTTATCAGAAAACCCAATTTTCCCAAGAAAATATGCTTTTGGATTTGTTTCCATGGCAACCAAATGCTCTTTTGTCCATTACATCCAACTTCAGATCTTTTTCCAAAGAAAATTTGGGCAGGGGTTCCCCTTATAACCTATTTAATACATATTTCTCAAAATTCCTTTTTTTTTGTCAGAAAAACTCAATTTTTCAACAAAAGATACATTTCTGGTTTTGTTTCCATGGCAACAAAGTGCTCTTTTGTCCATTACATCCAATTTCAGACCCTTTCCAAAGAAAAATTTGGGCAGGGGTTGCCCTTTTAACCTAAATAGTACATATAGCTGTAATGAAAATACAATTATCAATAATAAACGTGTCTTCTCAAAATTTCAATTTTTTGTATGGTTTCCATGGCAACAGTACTAATTAAACAAAATAATAGCTTTTTGGCTTGGTTTCCAAATGGCAACCAAATGCTCCATTATCCATAACAATGAATTTCATACCTTGTTTCAAAAAGAAATTTGAGCAGCGGTTCCCCTTATAACCTAAATAATACATATAGCTGTAATGAAAATACAATTGTCAATAATAAATGCGTTTTCTCAAAATTTCAATTTTTTGTATGGTTTCCATGGCAACGGTTCTAATTTTGAAATTTCTAATCCTGTGGGGCCCTTTCTTACATGACAAACATCTTTCCTATGAAGTTCCATGGAGTTACATCTCACCCATGGTTTTTATTGGGTCCGTGTTGTTCATTTTTGTATATGTGCGTGTCTTCATTTTCTTTTCTGTGTCATGCCCATGTTATGTCTTCGTTTTTTGTTTTTCCGACGTTGCCATTGTCCTTGGATTGTTCTTTTTAGACTGACGGTTCGGTTCTCACTTACTTTCAAGATACAGTGAAAAAATGGTGAAAAAAATTCAAAATTTCATTTTCCCATAGGGTTAACATGGAGGACCCCATCCCTATTTGAGCCCCCCAAAATGTACCCTTAATGGACCCAAATCTAAACATTTTTAAGATTATGCACAACTAGATACATGGGGCTAACATGATACAAAGTTTCAAAGCTCTAGGTTAAAAGGTCTCTGAGATCTACTCTGGCCAAGTTCATCCGGACGAGAAGAAAGAAAGAAGAATAATAACAAGATTTGCAATTGCAAGCAATAGCTTATGTCGCCCCTGGCAGCCAATTCGATGATTCCATCTTGTTCGCAGCGTCAAAATCTGCCTAGAAATGAATTTTCATCGAAATCAGACAACGTTGATATTTTTACGTAAAATGGCGGCCATCCTGGAAATGGCGGCCATTTTGAAAAAAGTTTCACCGTCATGCATAACTTCAAATGGTGTTCCAACTGTGTGCCAAGTATCTAGTGATTCTGGTAAGGCAACTCTGAGAACTTGCGTGGACAAAATTATCCTAGGAAAATAAAAAAGTATAATAATAATAATAACAAAGAAACGGAACAATAACAATATGTCTCCCTGACTACGTTTGGGTCGACATAATAATAAGAAACGCAACAAAAACAATAAGTCTCCACAAACTTCGTTTGGGCGACTTAATAACTAGTATTAATTGTGTTTGGATGCAAACATAAGAAATCTCCCAAACGAACTCCCATGTCAAAAATCTTAAGGCTACTGATGAGATCCACTGATTTATAAACAACCTTTCTGTCAAAATTCATTCAATTCTGAGCACTGAATTTCCTGTTTTGTTTCGGTTTCAATGGCAATGGTAGCCATTTTGAAGTCTTGGAGACCAGAAGCGAATTTTACACATGTAAGGAAACCTTCCTCTAAAATTTCATCCAATTCTGAGCACTCTTATTTTCCCGCCTTTTTTACCATTTCTCTGGCACTGGCCGCCAATTTGAAGTTTTGGAGATCAGAAGTCAGTTCCACACATGTTAGGCAACCTTCCTGCAAAATTTCATCCAATTCTGAGCACTTTGATTTCCCGCCTTTCTTACCATTTCCATGGCACCAGTCGCCAATTTGAAGTCTTGGACACCAGAAGTCAATTCTACACATGTTGGGCAACCTTCCTGTAAAATTTCATCCAATTCTGAGCACTTTGCTTTTCCCGTTTTTTTTTGGCCGCTTTCATGGGAACGACGGCCATTTTGAAAATTCCAAGACTTGAGTACACATCTTGGAATGGGGTTCCATAATCCTGTGAAGTTTCATTAAGATTGGATCACTGGTGCCTGAGAAATTTGGCGGACAAAGTCGTGGCAGAAAACGGAAGAAGAATAATAATAAAAACAAGAAGTCTCCCAAACGAACTCCCATATGAGAATTTAAAGGTTTTAGATGAGATCCACAGATTTTAAAAACAACCTTCCTGTCAAATTTCATCCAATTCTGAGCACTTTGAGCACTTTTTTACCGTTTCCATGGCAATAGTCGCCATTTCGACGTCTTGGAGACCAGAATCCAATTCTACAAATGTTAGGCAACCTTCCTGTAAAATTTCATTTAATTTTGAGTACTTTGAATTTCCCGCTTTTTTTACAGTTTCCATGGCAATGGTCGCCATTTTGAAGACTTGGAGCCCAGAAACCTATTCTACACGTGTAAGCCAACCTTCCTGTAAACTTTCATCCAATTCTGAAAACTTTGATTTTCCCGCTTTTTTTACCGTTTCCATGGCAACGGTCGCCATTTTGAAGTCTTGGAGACCAGAAACCAATTCTACACATATAAGGCAACCTTAATGTAAAATTTCATCTACTTCTGAGCACTTTGATTTTCCCGCCTTTTTACCGTTTCCATGGTAACCGGTGCCATGTTGAAAAAATTAGAGACCTTTAGGATCAACTTTGGATCTACATGTATCATCCCAAGAAGTTCCATCAAGTTTGGACCACTGGTCTCTGAGAAACCTTTCGGACAAAACTGAGGCGGAACACGGAAAAAGGAATAATAAGAATAAGAAACACAGCAAAAATAATAAGTCTCCACAAACTTCGTTTGGGAGACTTAACTAGTATTAATTGTGTTTGGATGCAAACACAAGAAGTCTACCAAACGAATTCCCATATCAGAATTCCAAGGCTTTAGATGGGATCCACAGATTTAAAACAAACTTCCTGTCAAATTTTATGCAATTCTGAGCACTTGGGATTTTCCCGCCTTTTTACCGTTATCCATGGCAACGGTCGCCATTTTGAAGTCTTCGACACCGGAACTAAATTCTACACTTGCTAGGTAACCTTCCTGTAAAATTTCATCCCAATCTAAGTACTTTGATTTTCCCGCCCTTTTTACCGTTTCCATGGCAACGGTCGCCATTTTGAAGTCTTGGACACCGGAAGTAAATTCTACACTTGCTAGGCAACCTACCTGTAGAATTTCATACAACTCTTAGCACTTTGATTTTCCCGCCATTTTTACCGTGTCCATGGCATCGGTCGTCATCTTGAAGTCTTGGAGACCAGAAGTCAATTATACACATATAAGGCAACCTTCTTGTAAAATTTCATCCAATTCGGAGCACATTGATTTTCCTGCCTTTTTTAACCATTTCCATGACAACGACCACCATTTTGAGGTTTTGGACACCAGAAGTCAATTCTACACATGCAAGGCAGCCTTCCTGTAAAATTTCATCCAATTCTGAGAACTTTGATTTTCCCTCCTTTTTTACCCTTTCCATGGCACCAGTCGCCTTTTTGAAGTCTTGGAGACCACACTGTGCTTAAACGGATGTGGGTTACTGTAGTTACCCACATCCCAATATGGACGGAACCAGCGTCGGTAAGCATTTCCATAATTCCTTGGGGTGTACTTACTGGAAATCTTTACATAAAGTACACAAATAATGTTAAATGCTTAAAAAACGTAATTTTAATATTCTAGACCTGAAAGATGAAATCCTACACGGTGCATAGCCATAACGGATTCTTCCGGATGGAAAGGATTCTTTCAGATCGCAGAACGGACATTTTCAGATTTTTTGTCAATGTGTCATAGAAAACGATGCTAAAAATGTAAAAACTGTTAAAAAGGAGAGGTAATTGTATCAATCTAAGTGCATCACGGAATTGTTGAACGTTCATTCCTTGCTTTTGTTCAGATGAAATTAAAATATAGCGTCGTGTTTACTTAAGTAAGACGATTTGCGACGAGACCTATATATTTTGCAATCGTTTATTTTGATTTTCTACAGTAAATCTGCATATAAAAGAATAATTTCTTGTTTGTTCTTGAAAAGGATCATTCAGTTTTGATATGCACACCTGTTTTGCATTAAACAACCTAAGCAATGACAGTTACAGGTGATATTTTGTTTACAAGGCGGAAAAGGACTCTTTATGAAGTATGTAATTTTGGCACCGGATTACTTTCAGATCTTTATGGCACAGGACACTAACAGATTGAAGTTTTATGGGTTTTTTTCGGTAAGACGGAATGGCGTTTGTTGTTATTAAGGTCTTTCACGACTTTCAGTCGGAAAGACCTTCTTGTAATTCTTCCGATTATTTTTATTAAGGTCTTTCCCACTACAGTGGAAAGACCTTATTGTATTTCTTCTGATTATTAAGGTCTTTCACCACATGTGAAAGACCTTTTTGTATTTCTTCTGATTATTATTTTTCTTTTTTTTTCCGCGGTCCATAGAGTAAAAGTGTTGCGACATATCAATTCGATACTTGGTCATATTATTCGGCTTAGTGATGGGTCGAAGTTAGTGACCCTGTGAAACCGATCTATTTTTAGTAACGGAGTTATCTGCCCCAAGACCGAAAACCTTGTTATCATGTTTGCGAAGAAACCGTAACCGATATCAAAATTCTGAGGTGGGGAAAATGTTTCTTATATCATAACGATCATTTATCATGAAATTTTTTTTTGGGGGGTCGGGACCCCGGTTACGCGTTTTTGACCCCTAAATATGCAAATTTCTTAAAGTTATCCGATTTTGATAAAATTTGGTTTCCAGGTAGCCTAAATGGTCCTGATTACAAATCTGTGGTCAAAAAAAAAATTTTCGTCCGCCATTTTCAAAATGGCCGCCATTCGAAATTTTGTTATCGCGATATCTCGGAAACAATAAAAAATTTATGAAAACATTTTGAAGCAAAAATACTTCTCTCATTAAGATCTCTATTTATGGTTGGTCAAAAAAAAATGTTTGTCCGCCATTTTCAAAATGGCCGCCATTCGAAATTTTGTTATCGCGATATCTCGGAAACGATAAAAAATTTATGAAAACATTGTGTTGCAAAAATACTCCTCTCATAAAGATCTACATTTCTGGTTGGTCAAAAAAAAATTTTCGTCCGCCATTTTCAAAATGGCCGCCATTCGAAATTTTGTTATCGCGATATCTCGGAAACGATAAAAAATTTATGAA
>MJUU01063080.1:10850-24687 GCA_002080025.1 Modiolus philippinarum
ATTTAACCCTTTTTTGGCCCCTAATTCTGAAATGGGTGGGGCAAAAACCGAAAGGAAAAAAACGTTTCTTAAGAATGTTCCAAGAAACATCATACTAAGATTTGAAAACAATCCATCCACTAGAACCAAAGTTATGCTGTCCACAGACACGAAAATACCTAATTTTACCCCTTTTTGGCCCCTTTTTTGCCTCTTTTTCAAAAACGGGTTGGGCAGGGAATGCGAAATTAAAACCCGGGCTTAAACTTGTGCCAACAAACATCATACTAAAATTTGATAACAATCCGTTCACTAGAACTAAAGTTATGCTGTCCACAGACGCCGACGCCGACTCCAACGCCGACGCCGACGCCGACGCCAGCGCCATACCATAATACGACCGCAAAATTTTTGCGGTCGTATAAAAAAACCAGTCAAAGTCCCATTACTACTACAAAAATTGTTCCAACATTATGGAAATGAAATAACAAAATCATGCATTTAAGGTAGTACGGGAGTTTAAAACTGCACATCATTCTTGCGCATGTGACAAAAAGATGGAATTCACTATTGGAACGTTGCCGAACCATTTCCAATGTCTTGAAATAGTTAAGTTTGATGACATATGCCACTTTTATTGTGTAACCATGCAGAATATTGAACCTTTCAGCTAACTCCAGTTCAATTAAGGGGAGATAATTTGTATAGAAATAATAGGGAAAAATGTGTTTTTCGCGATTTATTCAAAAATAAGTTCGGTGACCCCCAATTTTTTTTCATGGAAATTGAAGGACAGTTTATTAGCTATTAATTTACAAATTTTAAGAAATTCTATCTGATGTAACTAAAACAATTTAAAATTTTGTTAGAATTCGCTAATTTTCCCTATTATTTCAACCAAAATAGCAGATTTTTACATTTCACATTTCATTCTTATATGGCCGGTGACCCCTTATTTTTATTTTATTTTTCGTATGCTCTAATAACAAAGGATATATCTTGAAAATATCAGAAAATTCTATCTGACAAAATTTTAGACCCCCGTACCACCTTAATGTAATTAATTATATGAAAATGAATGTTTTTAGAAACCAAGAGGCATCCCCTCATTTTATCGAAATGCATATAATGAGCATTAAAGTTTGCTGTCACATCTGAAGCATGCACTGCAGCTATCATCCAAAAATGCATCTTGCATACCAATATGGTTGTGGGACCTGTCAGTTAGTGGGAATGGACTTAAGAGTTTCTACCAAACAAAACTTAGGTCACAGACAGCATCCTAAGCATACATTACAGTTGACATCCAAAATGCATCAAAACACCAATATGAATGATGTTAGCAGGAATGGACTTTGACCTTTCTACCTAACCAAGTCACTAGTGCATAAGATGTAGGTCACAGACAGCATCCAAAACATACATTGCAGTTGTCATCCCAAAATGTATCATAAATACCAATATTGTTAATGCGGGGCATGTTAGTTTGCAGGAATGGACTTTAACCATTCTGCCTAACTGTACAGCCAAATGGAAATGGACAAGAGGGCAAGGGGCATCACATAAGCCCATCTCACTTCATGAGATGAGCTAAAAATTGTTCCATCAATATAGTGGTAAAGTATGCACCTCTTCATGTTGTGACCAACATTCCTACAAATATGAAAGTAAGTCATGAAAAGGTGTCAGAGGAGTTGTGCTAACTAGAAGTATTTTTTGCAATTTAGCAGAAAAGCAAAACCTCATAACTCCTTCAAAAATTGTCTGATCAATATGTATGTACATCTGCATATCATAAGCAATATGCCATATATGAAACAAATCATTTGAGTGGTTACAGAACAGTTGAGCTAACAAGTATGGGACTGACTGATATAACATTTCATCAGTAATTTGTATGAATTTCCTTTGATCTACAGAGACTGATATTCTCAGTATCACCAAACTGGACACTATCACGAAAATATCGGGTCACTGTGAAGGCGTCACGTGCCGGTTGCTATGCTGACGTCATGTTTTGTACTATTTGTCGTGTTCATACGCGTAATGCGTTGAACGTAGAATGCATATAAATTATTGCAATAAACAACAGATTAAGTAAGCTAAAATAAAAATTTATGCTTATTTCAATTTTTATAGAGTTTAATTTACCATTTTGTGAATTACCGATAAAAGTAATATAGGACATTTTGTTTTTGATACGGACTTTATCACGGCGTAACGCATCAAGCTTTCCCTAACGGGCTCACTTGATACTTGCCGTGATAAAGTCCGTATCAAAAACAAAAATGTCCTATATTCCATATTTATCTGTTATTTGTAAATCAGCACATCAATGTAAACAAAGAAATATGCATCTACAAAAAACTGTTAGGATTGCACACATTCTTTTACTAATCAATAGTCATTTTCTTGATTTCCTGAAAATTCATTTTTCAAAATTTGTTTTATCAAATTATTGATTTAATTACCGATAAAAATAATAATAGAAGTAAGTTATGATTCTGATACTTCAAATATTGTCGCCAATAATAGACTCGCCCACAAGTGAGCTCGTCCAAAAAAAAATTCAAGTCAAATCTAATTTTTAAATAGCTGGTGCATAATGGCAATATGCAATGAACATTCTATGAGAGTTTCATTGAATTTCATCAAGTGGTCTAGGAGGAGTTGTGGCCACAAAGTATGTATCCTATGGCCGACGGAATAACAAACGGACGGACGAACGAACACCATGATCACTATATACCATCCACTAAAAAGGGGGGCATAGTAATTGAGTACCTGTCTAATACACTACTTACTGATACTGAAAGACTTGAATTTCTCAGTAAATGGCTTTGCTCCAATAAAATAGGCCTTTTTTGGGGCATTTGTAGATGAACTTGTATGATAGCTGAAAAATATATGAATTACATATACAATTTCATTTCCACAAAGCTCAATTTCAAACTTAGTTTTGCACAGTAGAACCTAGTGTTTTACAGTGGTACCTACCTAAGTTTTTGTACAGATTTTGCACAACAGAATCTTAGTTTTTTTTACAGTGAAAACCAGTCCAAGGTTTTAAAATTGTGTCATATCAGACAAACAGGTACATATTTTGGCCCAAAAGACAGTTTTCAAAAGGTTTTGAACCCACAATGATGTGTTATTAGTCATATTTTATGGTCCTGAGCTGCACTGAAGTAAGCAGGTTCCACTGTTCATATGATGATTTCAAAACGTTCTGACTACAAAATAAAGGTTTGAACTGCAATGTAATTAGACACTGGAATTATGAATACTTTGGAAGTACTTTTATTCATGGACATCAATTTTCATGGTTTCATAAATACATGTATATCTATTTCATGGGAATTTAGGCCAGGTGAACTGAAAAAGCACTCTATTGACATTTACATCTGTGATAGACTACCCAAACTACTTCTATAGACCTGATACATACCACAGAACACCTGTTTCATGACTAATAATGGCCTCAGAACATACAGTAGGGTGATACACTACTCTGGATACTTTTACTTGGTCACCACCCAAACTACTTCTACTCCTCACCAGATTTCTCTGTAAACAAATACGGGAACTGATAATAATGACTGTAAGTTAAAAAATCTGATAGAATGAAGTATGACAGAATAAAGAGTAAATGAACAATTTTATAGAAAAACTGTGAGCAAAGGTTACTAATATCATACCCCATTAGCTCGACCGTTGAATTCTTGAAAAAAATGTAATAATATTTTCAAATATCTGGTGAACAATGGCAATATGTACTGAACATTCTGTGAAAGTTTCATTGAATATCATCCAGTGGTCTGGGAGGAGTTGCAACCACAAAGAAGGTATCCTCTGGCAAATGGAAAAACGAACAAACCAATGAACAAACAAATGAACAGATGGACGGACGGATGAATGGACAGACAAACACCATGATCACTATATAATGCCCGCTAAAAAGGGGGGTACAACAATGGAAATAGAATTTATCATTTCAAACTGGTGATCATTGAATCTGTTCAGTGGAATTGATTGAACATTAAAAATTTGACCTTTATAATACAGGTGTGGACACAATACCTGTGTGGACACAGTACAAGTGTGGACACAATGCAAGAATTTACAAAGTTGCAGAGAAAAATAAGATGCAAATAATTTGAGAAGGAGTAGTATTTCAATATGGCTAAAAAGGGGAGACACAGTATAATACCCCCATACTGAAGCTCCATGCTAAAAACATGTATCAAGTTGCTGTAATATGTGATTGCTGAGAAAAGTATGACAAAAAAGTCACATTTTGAAAATTTAGCAATTAGGCCAAAAAAGGGAGACACAATTAACAAAACAATATTGAAGCTGCATGCAAAATATTAAGTAGCTGTCATTTGCAGTTGCTGAGAAAAATGCAACGAAATAGTCACAAAATGAAAGTTAAAAGGCACAGTCGAAAAACAGGAAGTGGTGATTCGATATGGCCAAAAAGGGGAGGTGCAGTACTCCATACTGATGTACCATACCAAATATCAAATGGCCGTCATGTGCTGAGAAAAATGTGAAGAAAAAAATTGCAATTTTGAAAATGAAAGATAAAAGACACAAAGTCAGTAAACAGGAAGAGGTGATTCGATTTGGCCGAAAAGCGGAAGCGCAGTATAAGACCTCAAACTGATGCACCATATGCATGCCAAATATCAAGAGGCTGTCATGTGTAATTGCTGAGAAAAATGTGGAGAAAAAGTCACAATTTTGAAAATGAAAGTTAAAAATACACAAAGTCGGTAAACAGGAAGTGATGATTCGATGGGAGGCACAGTATAGGACACCATACTGATGTATCATACTATATATCAAGTGGCTGTCATGTATAGTTGCTGAGAAAAATGCAACGAAAAAATCTCAGTTTTGAAAACGAAAGTTTAACTAGAGGCTCACATGAGCCTGTATACCTCACCTGGTGACTGGTTTTATTCATTGTCACAAAAAGACCAACCATTCATACTATAAATCAGTTCACCAGATGTTACATTTTCAATTTTGGATCAGGTACAAACATAAAAATTACAAACTTTAAAAGGGACCAACCAAAGACAATTGTAACCAAGTTAGGTTCCAATTGGCTCAGTAGGTTCAGAGGAGAAGACATTTGAATGCATCTCCCATAGGGTCCCTATGTTAAACTATGTTCCATGATGGCGGCCATCTTTGATGAGGTACGAACGTAAAAATTACAAACTTTAAAGGGGACCACACAAGGACTATTGTGACCAAGTTTGGTTCAATTTGGCTCCGCAGTTTCAGAGGAGAAGACCTTTAAATGCATTTCCCATAGGGTCCCTATGTTAAACTATGTTACTTGCTGGCGGCCATCTTGAATGAGGTATGAACATAAAAATCACAAACTCTCAAGGGGACCACCTAAAGACTATTGTAACCAAGTTTGGTTCCAATTGGCTCAGTAGATTCAGAGGAGCAGTCATTTAAAAGCATTTCCCATAGGGTCCCTATGTTAAACTGTGTTCCACGCTGGCGGCCATCTTGGATGAGGTACGAACGTCAAAATCACAAACTTTGAAGAGGACAATCCAACGACTATTGTGACCAAGTTTGGTTGAATTTGGCTTAGTAGTTTCAGAGGAGAAAATCTTTGGATGCATTTCCCATAGGGTCCCTATGTTATTCCCATAGGGTCCCTATGTTAAACTATGTTCTCTGCTGGCAGCCACCTTGAATGAGGTATGAACATAAAAATCACAAATTTTCAAGGGGACCACCTAAAGACTATTGTGTTCAAGTTTGGTTCCAATTGGCTCAGTAGTTTCAGAGAAGAAGATCTTTGAATACATTTCCCCTAAGGGTCCTATGTTAAACTATATCCTGTACTGACGACCATCTTGGATGAGGTACGAACATAAAAATCACAAACGTTAAAGGGGACCAGCCAAGGACAATTCTATCCAAGTTTGGTTCCTATTGGCTTATAGTGGTTTCAGGAGAAAAGACCTTTGAATGTATTTCCCGTAGGGTCCCCATGTTAAACTTTGTTCGCTGCTGGTGGCCATCTTGGATGAGTAGTTTCAGAGAAGAAGATCTTTGAAAGTGTGTTCCCATAGGGTCCAATGTTAAAACCATGTTCCCCGCTGGCAGCCATCTTGGAAATTGAGGGATCCTGAAAAACACCTTTTTTGTAAGGGACAACCCAAAGACTATTGTGGCCAAGTTTGGTTGCAATTGGCTAAGTAGTTTCAGAGAAGAAGATCTTTGAAAGTGTTTTCCCATAGGGTCCAATGTTAAAATTATGTTTCCCGCTGGCGGCCATTTTGGAAATCGCGCAGACCTAAAAAACACCTTTTTGTAAGGGACCACCCAAGGACTATTGTGGCCAAGTTTGATTCCAATTGGCTCAGTAGTTTCAGGGAAGAAGATCTTTGAAAGTGTTTTCCCATAGGGTCCAATGTTAAAACTATGTTCCCCGCTGGCAGCCATCTTGGAAATTGCACGATCCTGAAAAACACCTTTTTTGTAAGGGACCACCCAAGGACTATTGTGGCCAAGTTTGGTTGCAATTGGCACAGTAGTTTCAGAGAAGAAGATCTTTGAAAGTGTTTTCCGATAGGGTCCAATGTTAAAATTACATTTCCTGCTGGCGACCATCTTGGAAATGGTAGTTTCAGAGGAGAAGATCTTTGAATGAAAAGTTTACGCCAGATGGAGGGACAGACGGATGGACGACGGACAGACAGACGGACGACGGACGGACGAAGGACACAAAGTGATGGCAAAAGCTCACCCTGGCATTAGCCAGGTGCAGTAAAAATCACAAACTTTAAAGGGGACCACCTGAGGACTATTGTGACAAAATTTGGTCCACATTGGCTCAGTGGTTTCAGAGGAGAAGACCTTTGAATGCATTACCCATAGGGTCCTATGTTAAACTATGTTCCCTGGTGGCGGCCATCTTGGATGAGATGCTAATCTGTTCAACATATGTAGAAATTGTAGTCCTGGAAAAGCTCAATACTTTTGTAATTCACATTTAATCTCCATCTCAAACAGTTTTTGAAATAAAGGTAAAAATGTTGTCAGATTTTCTTCAAAATTGCAGGAAATGTGGATCTTAATATGCTGACCATTTTTTGTAATAAAAACTTCACTTCTATCTTCTACCATTTTCAATATATAAGACTAAAAGTAACAAAAAAACGAAAATTTTATGGAAAAGGGGCAATAACTCCAAGATGGGTTATAGGATATTCTTCAAAATTGCAGGGCAGGTAGAACTCATCATGCTGATCATTTTTACCCCGTCAGATTTTTTATATCTTTAAAGATATTTGAGAAATTTGCCAAAAAAAAACAGTAATTTACCCCTATGTTCTATTTTTAGTAACAGTGGCCATGTTGTTTGGTCTACGGACATAAAAATCACAAACTTGAAAGAGCATACCCTGTTGATAATTCAGGCCAAGTTTGGTTAGTATTGGCCCAGCAGTTTCAGAGGAGAAGATCTTTGAATAAAAGTTAACAGACCGACGGACGGATTATAGTTGGACAGAGGATGGACGGACAGATGACGGACGCCAAGTGATGGCAAAAGCTCACTTGGCCTTTGGCCAGGTGAGCTAAAAAAACATAAAGTCTGTAAACAGGAAGTGGGGATTCGATTCAGCCAAAAAGCGGAGGCGCAGTTTAAGACCCTCTACTCATGCACCATACCAAATATCAAAGGGCTGTCATGAGTAGTTGCTGAGAAAAATACAACGAAAAAGTCACAATTTTGAAAATGAAAGTTGAAAAGGCACAAAGTTGGTAAACAGGAAGACGTGATGCAATAAAGCAGAAAATGGGAGACACAGTACAGGACCCCCATACTGAAGCACCATACCATATATCAAGTAGTTTTCATGTGTGGTTGCTGAGAAAAATGCCATGAAAATATGTGTGACAGATGGACGAAAGGAAGGATGGACCAGTAGGGGTAAAACAGTATACCCCCTCCTTGGGAGGGGAGGTATAATAACTAGAGACTCACAAGAGCCTGTATCACTCACCTGGTGACTGGTTTTATTCATTGTCACCATCCATTATTATCCATACTATACAACAGTTCACCAGATGTTACAGTTTCTGAGAGGATATTCAAACATTGTTGCCATCTTGGATGACATACATACTTAAGTCACAAGCTTTGAAGGAAACCACCCAAAGACTATTGTGACCAAGTTTAGTTCCCATTGGCTCAGTAGTTTCAGAGAAGAAGATCTTTGAATGCATTTCACATAGGGTCACTTTGTTACACTATCTTTCCCCCTGGCGGCCATCTTGGATGAGGCATGAATATAAAAATCACAAACTTTGAAGGGGACCATCAGTGGACTATTGTAACCAAGTTTGGTTCAAATTGGCTCAGTAGTTTCAAAGATATTTGCATGCATTTCAGATAGGGTCCTTATGTTAAACTATGTTACTTGCTGGCGGCCATCTTGGATGATGTACCAACATAAAAATCACAAACTTTGAAGTGGATCACCAATGGACTATTGTGACCAAGTTTGGTTCCTATTGGCTGATTAGTTTCAGAGAAGAATATCTTTGAATGCAATGCACATAGGGTCCTTATGTTAAACTATTTTCTTCGCTAGCGGCCATCTTGGATGAGGTATGAGCATAAAAATAACAAACTGTGAAGGGGACCACAAATGGACTATTATGACAAAGTTTGGTTCCAATTGGCTTAGTAATTTCAGAAAAGAAGATGTTTGAATGCATTTCACATAGTGTCCTTATGTTAAACTATGTTCCTCGCTGGTGGCCATCTTGGATGAGGTACCAACATAAAAGTCATAAACTTTGAAGTGGATCACCATCAGACTATTGTGATCAAGTTTGGTTCCAATTGGCTCAGTAGCTTCAGGGAAAATGATCTTTGAATGCCTTTCCCATAGGGTCCCTATGTTAAACTATATTCCCTGCTGGCGGCCATCTTGGATGAGATGCGAACCTGCTGGACATGTGTAGAAATTGTAGTCCTCATTAAGCTTAACACTTTTGCAATTTAAACTTAACCTCTATCACAAATAGTTTTTGAAATAAAAGTAAAAACATACAAAAATCGTGAAAATGCAACAAAAAAGGGCCTATAACTCCTATATGGGTCGTCAGATTTTCTTCAAAATTGCAGGACATGTAGATCTTATTATGCTGACCATTTCTGTAATTAAAACTTTACACCTATCCTATATCATTTTCAATATATAAGACGAAAAGTGACAAAAAAACGGAAATTTTGCGGAAAAGGGGAAATAACTCCAAGACGGATTATCGGATATTCTCCAAAATTGCAGGTTGGGTAGATCTCATCATGCTGATCATTTTTACACCCGTCAAATTTTTTATATCTGTAACAGTTTTTGAGTTATTTGCAAAAAACAGCAATTTACCCCTATGTTCTATTTTTAGTAACAGCTGCCATGTTGTTTGGTCTACGGACATAAAAATCACAAACTTTAAAGTGCATACCCTGGTGATGATTCAGGCCAAGTTTGCTTAATATTAGCCCAGTAGTTTCACAGGAGAAGATCTTTGAATAAAAGTTAACGGCCGGACGCCGGACGCCAAGTGATGGCAAAAGCTCACATGGCCTTTGGCCAGGTGAGCTAATAATAGAAAAAAAACATAGAAATTAGAAAATCTGGTATGAAATCTATGACCTGGCAATAGTTTTGTAACATGTTCTAAAGCACAATGATATGTGCACTTACATGTGGGTCGTTAATTTTCACTTTGATTGAGTCACCTTGGTGAAATTTATATCTATAACTTGTAACTCCAGAAACCATGCTAGATATATTTTCTGCCATAGTCCAGTCTTTAATGTTATCTTCGACTTGGATAGCTGTAGCTTTTCCTGGAAAAACAACAATTCTCTCCCCTTGTTCAGCAGAAATTCTGAAAAGATAATGATTTACATATGAAACTTTCTCTTTAAAATTTTTACTTCATTTTTTATATCATAATCTGCTCTGGCAATATTATATGTTATCTGGGCTTCACAGGGGATACAGGTTATATTCTATGTCTGTGTTTATATCCCCTGAGCCATAAGGCAAAGGGGACGTCAGGCACAGACAGGGAATATGAACCTGTATCCCATGTAAGTTAGTAAATGCTTTATTTATAGAGTGTAAACCCAGTTGGTACAACCAATCTTCCCTGAGGCCCTCATTTAAATAATATACATAATGTTTAAAATAAATATACAATCCCCAAATCCCATGTGAAGCCCAAATAACTTTTATATTCTATTAGAAAAGCTAAAAATACCCTTAAAAGGTGTTTAAAAACTGTAATTTTGCTACAACATGGATACCGTCTCATAGCTAACCAATCAAATTGCAGGATTTACCTGGATATTTCACTTCAGCAGAATATTAATCAATGTTCTATGAAACCAACAGAGCTGGAAAGAGGAGGCATGGTACAACTATATTGTTGCATAAATGGGACAAGAGATCTTGAACTTAAATTCACATACAGACAGACCGGTGGACCAAAGAGTACAACTTCATGCCCCTCCTGCCATACAGCAAGAACACAAAATCTATCTTTACTAAGGGAAACAATGTCCCTACCAAGTGTTTTTTGTGTCAAGTTACAGTTGGTCTCCGGCAAATCAATGTGTCCCAGACCTATGTACTATACCCATATGTTATGCTTGTTGACGACCCCCCCCCCCCCATCTATGACAAAAAGGATGTTAAACAGTGGATACATGGATGAAGCGTTGCTCAATATATAGCAAGTAAATTCTGCTTAAACCGGTGCTAGAGGCACTTGAACTTAATGTGTGTAAGAGTGTTTGCTGTTTGTTGAAGTAACTTCAAGATGAAGAACATCAATGAAAGCGTTGTTCCATTTGCTTAATTTTGTCCTATGTACATTTACTCCATATCCTTTTATTTGTTTGTTTATGGTCAATCTACTTTGACTATGGTCATTGTTCAATACCTACTCAGTTTATGAAATTTCTGAGCACTTGTTGATATAAATGACTATCTGTTGCTTGCTATTGGTCAGTTGAAAGAAAATTGAAACTGTCTTTGATAGAAGCAATTTTTAAACTATTGAAACTGATTTCCACAATGACAAAAGTCATAATGGATCCACAATAAAAATACTGTAAACGGGGAAATTTTCGCTTCATTCGTGTTTGGTAATTTTACGCGAATATAACTCCATGCGAATAGTTTTAATAACAAACATTTTACAATTGAACTTCCAAGATCTGGAACCACCCGAAAGGTTCGGGTATGGCATTTCCCGAAATTAATCCCCCAAGAAAATAACCACGTTTACATTATAAAGAAATACTTGCTCTCGCAGCACAATTCCAAGATATCCTGTATGAACGTGTTGGACTTCAACCTCATTAAATGCCACAGGATCTAGTGGAACTTGAAAGTAATATGTAGATGTCTTTTCCCTTTCTGGTTCGTCTCCCATCAGATTTGATGACATATGTTCAAAAGGATTGGTTTCAATGTTTTCTTCTCCTTCTTTGTTTTCGACAGCCATTTCAGTCTTATTTTCTTCCTCAAATTCTTCCTTGTTTTCTTCCAATAATTCAGCTTCTTTTTTCATTTCTTCCTTTTCTGCTATCTTTGCCTTTTCCTTGTCTATATTATACGTCATAGCCAATGGTCTCAGGAAAGTTCTGATATCCTAGTATATATTCATATATTTAATAATAATGTTATAACAAAGATTTCTTTAACAAACTGTTGATTTATTATCAAAACAGTGCAAATCATAAAAGAGAGCAGTAAAACAAAATAATGGATTTTTGAGTAAATTGACCGATACAGAAATGCAATGGCATTATGAGATTGTCATTGTTCTGAACATTCTTGATTGGTCAAAACATATTTTATGAATACCCTGACTTTGCACAATGTTATTTACGAGAATGGAAGTTGAATTTCTTAATCGGTCCATTATTTGTCACAGAGAAAGTTTTTTCCTCAATAAAAACTAGAACTTTAAGCAGACAGGACACATTTATCAATTAATATCAGATGAGCAAAGGGGAAATGATTTTTAATTTGCCTTGTAGTGCTCCATTGTTTTTAACAGTTATCATGTGGTGAATGCTGTAGTAAATGTCAGTTAATACAAGTGTACACGTTGTTTGTAACTATTTTTTCCTTTGCTTATCTTTAAAGTAAAACAAATTTTTGTTGACATATTGCCTGATCTTCCATTTTATTTCTAGATATGAGCGAAGGAGCTACTATGCTCTTCTGATTTTTTGCTTGTATTGAAATTATTACCACTTCTTTACAACTGTGAACACATTATAGTAAGCATGACAATTTTTTTGCCTCATTATGTTCTGGGACTAATATATTGATGGGATTTGAAACTCTATAACAAACCAGTTTGATCCAACCAAATCCTATTGACAGGCAAAATACCCATAATGCATTGCGACGAAGACGCCATATAGCCATTTTCGTAAATATAGATTTTCGTTTTCGTCGGTGTTTGAAAGAAAATATCTATCAATAGAACCATCTCATGCACCGATAAGTGTCACAAAAGTTTTTTAATGTCTAATGTTTACTTTACGAGTGTTTATCATCACCTTCCCAGTCGGAATACACGATTTTTTTACTCTAGGACTTCGTGACGCGATATTTCGCGAGAAAAGTAATCGACCTAGGCAATGTTTTCGTGCATATTTTGAAGAAATTATTTGTTAAATCATGAAATAAATGTGAAATTCAAATAGAACGTAAAATTTTACATACATGTATCATAGAGTGCCTTGATGTATGATTTGTTGTGAGATTTAGTTGATTACATGCTTTGCAAGAAATTGTGTGATCGCCATTTCCTGACGAAGTGATCGACGGTGGCAATATATTTAAGTACCTTTTGTGAAGAAATCATAAATAAATGTGAAATTGCAATGGAAAATATTTACTTTCATATCACAAAGTACTTTGAGGTAGGTTTTATTGTGATATTGCAGGCTTCGTAACCAAATCGATATGTCACCATTTTGATGAGAAAACGTCGACAGTTTGAAATACCAAGAAAAACAAACAAAATAAACATACATACAATAATTGCATTCTTTGTTTTGAATATTTTTAATACCTTGAATTAAAGTTAAAGACAAAATAAACAATAATGCTTTCTTTTTCATTTGTATTAATTTTTCTGCAGATCTGGTACTAATATTAGTCCCTGGCAGAAATTACAAAATGTAAAAATTGTTAAATAAAATTATTTAAGATTTACATATAATGGGTATATATTAATTATCTTTATTCGCAGTTTTATAGTTGTTGTTTTAAATATATAGATAAAATTAATACTGTTAACATACGAAATTAAGCATGTTTTCACTAAAAAATAATTCTTGAAATACATCGAGGGATAACTGGAAGGCCCATAATTAGTACATATCCGTTCCGTTAAATAATCGCCGATTACTTAAGCCGCGACACCGCTTTTCGATGATTATCTAGAGTTTCAAATCCCATCAATATATTAGTCCCAGTTATGTTATAGTTTTTTCCCAAATATCAACAATAATATTAGCTTATATTAAAAAACTGCTTCAGTGCATTAAACAACAGATAAATAATCAATCACTATAAATGTTGTATAGTTATGCTGTATATTTACCCAATGCTTTTCAACACAATCCATACATATTCCGCAGCTTTCACAACCATAAACATTTGTCTTGCAAGGACATTCTCTTAAATATTTTCCCATAATTCCATTATATGGACACTTCCTACCTTTGTTACAACATTTATTACACATGGTACACACAGACTGAGAAGGC
>MJUU01063081.1:0-10234 GCA_002080025.1 Modiolus philippinarum
CCGACGCCGACGCCAACGACTGCGCCATAACATAATACGACCGCAAAAGTTTTGCGGTCGTATAAAAACAATAGGTCACCGAACTCATAAGAAAGATATAGTGAAATATAACACAAAAATTGGCTTTTTCGGCCACACGTCGCTTGATTTTTTTTCTTTCAATGAAGATGACGTCACAGTAATATACGTCGAAAGTATCGATAATGAACACCGAAGCAATGATTTTTTGTACGGCACTGTATTTTATGGACACTTCTTATTAATAAGCGTGATTTGGGAATAAAGAAAAGAAAAAGAAGGTGTAACATATTTTTTTTTACATTTTTTTTGTTTCAAATAATTTCTTGTGTTGTCCTGGATATTCTCGTTGTAATCTTCATGGGAGTACTCAAAATGTAAGAGCGGTTGAATCAACTGTTTTATTCCGCAGGAATTTGGGATTTACCTCCCCTTCGTCAGGATTATTCGTACATTATTACTATTTATGAAGATGTTGCTCTAATAATGTCAGACTTTTAATATATTTTATAAGCTTGATTTTATCATTTTTTTCCTTTGATACAAAAATTAAAAAATGAAAATATTTGTTTCCCTTCCCGCTAAGTAAAAATATTTTGAGCAAAACAAATTTTGTTCCCCCAATTTGGGAAAATTGAAAAGCCAAAGAACCAGACTTTATTCTTGGACTTTCAAGTTAGGGGATTTTGTTTTGAAGCAGGTTGGAAGGGATCTTTTATCCTTAACCCCCTCCCCCGATTTTTTTCAATGAAAACCCTAGTAAAAGTTCATATTAGTTCTTATAGTTACTAAAATTGTTTCAAATAATCATCCATCAACTCAACGGTATTGTCTATGAAATTGGCAAACCGAAAAATGTGCTGTAACTTCTTTTTCAAAATATGACGAATAAAACAAGAAAACCAAGACCAAAACATGTATTATTAGTTACTAACATTCTTAAATAATTCAAAAATTTTTAAATTTTGAAGGGCTTTCGAGAAATCTAAAAATATTATAAAGTTTTTAAAAAGTTCGGAATCAATTTCCGTCAATCTAAAAAAACGTGACAACTAACATTCTGGTAGTATTTGTAAGGAGGGTTATTACAACTTATAAAAGCTTTATCCCAAATACAATATAATGGGGCTATCGAGATAAGCTCCATAAAAATGTCCAAGGACACACAAACCAATGGACGGATAAGGCGATACCAGTGTACATTAACTTCGGTTTTTGGGTGTAATAATGTATGTTATATTTTATTGAAAAATGCAGACATAGAACCCTTTTGGGTTATGGCAATACAAACATATACATGTATTAAACAAAAACATAATGAAATCCTTTCCTAAGTCCTAATTGACACTCTAATAAAAGAAAAGCGGCATAAAGAATTGTAAGATCCACATAAAAATTCCCAGGCCTTTTCCGAAAATAAAATGTTGTGCACGTGTCCCTTTAATGGTCTTTAATATTATTGTTGCACAACTGCATAACTTTTTACGTGATATTTCATATCTGCATACCGGAATTTGCATTTGCGCCGATTTGCATTTCATTTATGCCGATTTTTTCTTTCATTAGCGCCGATTTTTTCTTTTCTTTACGCCGATTATTTCTACATGGGTGCCGATTTTTACTTGTTAATTTCGTGTCAAATACAGGTATTTTTGTCATTTGTTCACACTAAAAAATCGGCGCAAATATACGCCCCTGCATATTGCACAATCAAAACCATACCCGTTGTCAAGTACGAAGTGAAGGCTACTGCGGTTAACATTTTTTATGGTTTTTTGTTTGTTTTTTGGTTTGATTTTTTGAAATTTTTTGTTTGTTTGTTTGTTTGTTTTTTTGGGGGGGTGGGGGGTTGTATGGGTTTTCATCAGTATTTCAGCTATATCGTGATGGTCAATTTTAGTAGTGGAGGAATCCGGAGTACGTGCAGATATCGGCCGACCTTGGGCTATTTACATTTTTAAGTGGTTTGCACCTTGCCAAACTATATGAAAAGTGTTTAACGTGCTATGAGCCGTTCCTTGAGACCATGGTGTAAGAGCCGAAAATTCGGTCCATGAAATATTAAACTTCGACCTGGAATCGAAGCACAGACCCTTTGTTGCGCGATTCAACGATGGTTTATGAGATAAAGGTGTCGCAATTTTACAAATTATATCATTATAGGAACTGGGTCTCAGAGAAAGAGAATCAACTGTTTCTATCTTTTGCTTATTTCTTTTTCACTTTCATACAAACAAAACTGTTGTTTATTACAAAAACGTTCTTTATTACAAAAACGGGTTTCCGCATTTAACGTTTTTTGTGATAACGCTTTTTGTAATAATTTGATACACCATACCAAGTGCTCAGTTTTGTCTGAGAGGTTTACATTATTCATCAATAAAAGTATACAACTTAAGCAGGTGAACATGTATTTGATAAGGAAAAAAAATATTACAAAAACAGTTGATACGAAAAAAAAACAACAAATTATTGCAAATATGCACGATTGTGTTGTGCGTATAAACAATAGTTGGTTTGGTCTTTAAGTCAATTTAAATGACAGTAATTTACTTACTAAGGCACTTTCCTTTACATCAAGATTCTTTAACACTGCATCTCCTGAAATGCGAATTATATACATTATATGTGAAATTAGAATATTTTTCATTGACAATGAGACTATACCCAATAGTCATTTGCAGATGAAGAAAAAAGTTTGGAGTGGAGTGATGTCCTATTAGGGTTATCCGAGACTATTGCTTTGTGCACATCTTCAGGTGGTATACTACAAATGTGGAACAGTTCATGAAAATTGAAGCATTCATTTAAAGAAGACATGCACTAAGGCCATGCAAAATTATTTAATTGGTTCTCAGGCCACTTTTCATTGAAACAGATGAGGGAGGAAGGTGATATTTTTTTATCTTTTTATTTGTCAAAAAAATGATTTTTATTTTATTGAAATGGCAAAAATAGGGTAAATGAGGGGCTTTTTTCAAGACTCCAATATATGAAGGAGGGTCCTGAGAACCAATATTTTTTTTTCATGGCCTAAGAGACTTCCCACTTTTTTTTCAGAAAATATTGGAAGACTAATTATCTCCCCTTTAAAGGGAACCATATTACTTCATGCACATCTTCAGGTAGTATACTACAACTTTGTAACATTTCATCAAAATCCATGTGCCCCTTTCAAGAGGACATGTGCTAACAAGGTTCCTACCCACTTTTTGCTAGAAAATATTCAAAGCAAATTATCTCCCCTTCAAAATTTCGGGCAACAACCATATTACTTCATGCAGATCTTTAGAAGGTATACTACAACCTGAAATATTTCATTCAAATCAAAGCAGATGGACAGATGAACCCATTGGTTGAAAATCTCAGCCATACATATGTACCAAAAAGTGTAGGGTTAAGCCCCCCCCCCGCAAGTCAAATAGTATTGTTAAAGGGAAAGTTCACTCAAAAAATTAAATTTGATATGTTATTGAAACATGTATTTTAAAACGTTGTTGCCGTGACCCGTTTTCAGATCTTAAGTGGTTATTCTATAATTTGTGTTTTTGTATCAAAATTCTAACAAGCAGGGGGCTGCCATATTGACTTCTTCCGGTACCTTATACAAGGCTTCCGGTACCTTATATAATATGATTTGATTGGTCAATACTCGATATCCATATACCATATAGGAAAAATAAACTACAATGTACGCTATCAATTTACGTCGATCAAAACATGAACATGAAGTTAGGGAAAAAACTATTAATTGTCCGAATTTCGAGTTTCTATTAGTAATAAATAGAAAATGTTAAAGAAACTAACCCTTTTTCAAAAGAATGTAAATTTCGTGCATACCTTTATTTTACTCCTTTCAAAAACGAATGTGCACACCTGCGGAAATTGTGCACTTACACTTCGTTGTTGACAAAACTTAATCCTTTGTAACATGTTACCTTGTAAATTGTAATTGTTTATTGTCATTAATTAAAATCCCAGGTGGTCCGTGTGACACAGGTGAATTATTTGTTCAGGTGAATTTTTTGTTCAGGTGGTCACCTGTGACACGCACGCCAAAGAACTTATTGAACGTTTATTATGTATGAATATATACTTGTAAACAAGTCAATTAATCATTTATTCCATAGTCGGAATAATGCTTGTGATGAAGTTGCGATTTTCATTCAGAAAAAAATTATGTGTATCCAGATATATTGTAACTTTCAAAGCGTATTTTTTTTCCATTAAAAATCTATAAATATTTCATTTTCAAGTACAATTCTTAACGATGTGGGAAATTACAGAATACAGAATTCCCATAAGTTTTGTTTTGCAACAAAAAGAGGGGCTTACGCCCCCCTCCCCCCTGAAATCCGCCATTCGGATACATAGCTTGTCGAATTGGTCAAATACAGACTACACAACAAAAAGCATTTTGAGCGTTTTATGGGCTGAATATAGGATGGACTTATATGTTTACTAATCAGCAAGGAATTATAATAATATTCATTATGTGTTGATGTCCGAGAGTGTACAAATTTAGTCAATTTATGTCGACAACATTACAACTTTGGATATTGAACTCATAATACATTTTTTTACTATTGACCGATTCAAACCAGTGAATATGCTCAAATATAGCAGACTTCAAAACAAAACAAAAATACTAAATGGCTAAATACACAACGCTTGCTGTACGGTGCGAGTTTGTCGTTCCCGACAAGGAGGCGGTTGGCCTTTGCTTTACCCAAGAAGATTCAATGTTCGACAACAAGCATAGAGGTCTCAATGTTTGTTCTTTTTTTTTTTTTTTTTTGTTTGAAAGTTAAAAATCTGAAGATCCTTTTTTTCATACAAAAGATACTGTCCTAGTTAGCGAGGTTAAAAAAAACGGAGTTTTTATTATGCTGATGTGCGTGATTTGGATTATGTGTCTTGTGCTTTTTTACTAATATGGAACTTCTTCATATTGTCCCGACTCAACACGTATTCTGATGAGACAATTGTGCTAGGCTCCTTATGCACTTAGGCATGCACGTGTCCTCATATTTCCACTAACTGCTATGTAGGATCAAAACGTGTATGAAACGGAAAAATTCTTCAGTCATAGAAAAAAAAAAAACGTTTACCACAAGTAATACCAGGTAAGTAAACAAATAACAAACCAAGAAATCTTCAAAAAAATTAGAGACATATTTGCCACACACGTGTCTTTTTTTATTTTTTTTAACAATTTTTTTCAGTTAATCACTGAACTTTTGTACAGTACACTTCATGTACAACATAACCCTTAGTCACCTGGTAACGATGTTTATTGTGGTTTGTTTATTCCCACCAAAACTTTACCTCACCTTCGCTAGGTGTGGCACATGCCTGTACACGTATTTAGGGTAATCATAAAATTTACCGCACGTGACTTTAAGATATTTACAAGTTATAGAAGCAAAAGGTGTTGCTTTGTTTGCATTATAGTCTAAAAAGGGTGTTTTTGAAAAGTAAAACCAAACCAATTTAAATTTAACAACGTTAATTTATTATTCATTTATACTGTATAATTTATTATTCATTTATACTGTATAATTATGTATTTCACAGAGAAAAAAAATGCAAAAATTTTGCCGATTTCCGAACAATCAACTACAGCTTCAAAGAAATATCAGCTTTTGTAATTAAAAACCTTTGCGCTCATGTCTCGGCTGTAAGCTTGAGATCCGACATCTATGGATACAATAAGATATCTTGCAGTATCATATTTTCTGTTCTATCCGCTTTCAAATGCATCAACAATACATCAAGCATTTTTAACTATCTTGTTTCAAACCTAGAAGGCAAGAGTGTAACAGTGTATTTATTTCATGACAAATAATCTTTCCGGAATACATTATTTAAGCCGCGAGTATGTTACGGAATAAAGTACACTTGTATATCACCAACATAAAAAAAATAGAAGGTATGCACTAGGACTTGCTTACACAAGTTCCCCTCACTTCTGACAGAGACATATAAAATGGTTTTATGTCTCTGCTTCTGATAAGACTGATACATAGTCAAAAAACAGGATTTTTAACATAAATGGAATAAAAAATGCCAATTTATTAACCCGAATACATATATCTTTATTATCAATAAACACAATTTCAATCTGGGACTAGTTAAATGTAGATTAAATTTTAGCTTCAATGGACAGTAGATCAAAGAAAGTGGGATAAATTCCTTGTTTTGTTAAACAAAACTGTGTCAGTTTGTTCCTTGTATATTTTCTAAATATCCTCTTTATTCCGTATAGTTACCGAGATGAAATCTTGAATTTGATTTTGAAATTGTACCCGGATAAAAACTTCAAGTGGGGAATTCTTTATATTTTATTTTCATACCTATTTGATCACCCCAAACTGATAAAATACATGTATAGTAAGGCGTAATTTTGTAATTTGTGTAAACCGACAGCTCTGCCCCGGGGAGAGTGACACGTGCGTATATTGAGACGATAGTGAAATATACACAGACAGAATGTTTTACGACTGTTACAATATACAATCACCTCATGCAGGTAGTCACACAAATCAAAAAATATATATACATATTCACATCTCTCGGAAATTACGGTAACAGAGATGGTTTAGAAATACAATATTATAAATATTGTTCTGCTTGCACGATTTATTTATTCTTTTTTGTTTGGGAAAGAATTCTTTGAATCCTAGATTTATTTAAAAAAAATGATGAAAATAAAGAAAAAAAAACTAAAAGAAGATATCAAGAGATTATTTTCAGTATTTTTATGTCCTTATTAATATGAGAACGAAAATAATAAAACGATCGCCTATTCAGATGCTAAAAAATAAGCAAAATATTTCGTTGATTTTAAATTATCATACAGGTAGGTGATTTTTGAAAAATCAGAAAACCTGACCACTACAACGAAACTGTAATTCGAAAGTGTAATGATAAATTTCGCATGGTAACACAATGTTTTTTTTTATGATAATTGTACGTGTCACTTTTCCGCAGTATACATGTAGAGCGGTAATTAGATGTTGTGATATCGATTGTGTCGCCACCTATGTATACATGGCGGACCCCCAGTAGTAATTTCTTGACATTTCTAAGTTCGTTTATTGACTTTATAGATAAAGATATAATTTTTTTGTCGATGTATCATCGATGTTTGACATGTAAAAAACAGAATATCAAATTTTGATTTTTGACTGAACTTCCCCTTTAACATTTTTTTTAGCATGTGACTTGCCTTGCACCGATTTTCATTTGATCAAATATTGTTGATGTAACATACTACTCCCCTTATTAGAGCCTCTCTACATATTCATTACATACATCCACAGTTGCTTGTTATTCATGTACATTAGATGCTAATTATAAATACATATAATGTTAAGGAGGACCCCTTATTACATCACTGATTACTCATGATTTTTTTTCACACTGCATTACGGCAGTGTAAGAGTGCATGACAACAAAATATTTGAGTTTGGGGGGAAAAGCTTTAAGTGATATTAAAGTATTAGAAATTTAATTTCTTGGAGTAATTATGAATTTTTCTGTTCAGATTTTTGGCAAGGATTTATTTCTTAAAGATGTGAAAAACTTTTTTCAAATAAAAGAATATGATAATTTATAAATTATATGTAAATATGACATAGTACTTAAACTTCAAACAATATCAAATTGTCAGATATCTCAAAATTTAGAGACAAAATTTTTTTAAACTCCCATTAGTCCATGCACCCCCTCCAAAAAAAGTAAGAGAATAAAGACTAGAGAGTAAATGCCCCCCTGGCCTGCTGCCATCATCTAATGTGTTTCCTGATGTGTTTATATTCAAATTTTGGATAAAATTTAGCTACTCTGTTTGTGTCTGTAAGACACATATGATGCCCCCGCAGTTGGATATAAAACATAAACATCTAAGCACTTGATAAACAAATTTCAAGAACTTAAAATTCAAATACTGACACAGCTTACTGATATAACCAATCAGGAGTTATCCAGAATCAACCCTCCAAATGCAAATATTTCAATAAAATGGCCAAGATCACCTACACCCAACAAAAAACACAAATTTAGGCCAAAATCAAAATTGTGACAACACACACATATAAAGTGCATGGCTAATTACTGTTTAAGGTAAAATAAATGTAGCTGTAATATTTTGGGAGGATCTAATAGGAATACCAGGTGCAGAACACACATTTTGATAAAATGGCAAATTCTAAGTACCCCCCCCCCCTCCCCCCCAGAAAAAAAAATCGGGCCAAAATCTAAACCATGACAATATACACATCTTCAATCCATGCCTTATCACTGTGCTAAGTAAAATAAATGTAGCTTTAATATTGTGGGAGGAGTAATCTGGAATAACAGTTCCAGAATACACATTTCGATAAAATGGCCAAATTCACCTACCCCTCAAAATCACAATTTTTGGCCAAAATCCAAACCATGACAATATAAACATCTTCAATCCATGCCTAATCACTGTGCAAAGTTAAAAAATGAAGCTTTAATATTGTGGGAGGAGTTATCCGGAATAACAGCTCATCAGAGATGGGACGGACGGAATTAAGGACGGACCAGGGTAAAACAATATGCCCCCGGACTTGTCGTCACGGGGGCATAAACATAAAAATCAATTTTAGCTGTCTAGTGCAGTTGAAGTTTGCACTAGTACAGCAGGAAGTCAAAATAAGATTGTATAAATCTTCAATGAATTATAGAAATTTGAAGTATATTGTAAAAGTCTAAATTTAACCTTCAGGTCATGATCATAACAGCTCATCAGAGATGGGATGGATGGAATTACGGACAGACGGACGGACAGAATTACAGACGGACCAATATGTCCCCTGACTTGTCATGGCAGGGGCATAAACATAAAAATCAATTTCAGCTGTCAAGTGCAGCTGCAGTGTGCTCTAGTACAGCAGGAAGTCAAAATAAGATTGTTTTGAAGTATATTGTCTAAATTTAACCTCCAGGTCATAACAGTCATAAACATATCACTTTTTATATTGAAGTAAAAAAGAAAGAAATTTATTTATTTGCATACAATAATTTTTGGGTAGGTTACAAATTTTGAAAATCATCTGGTCCCTTGCAGATCAAAATTCATAAATATGCTAAGAGCAATATTTATTCAAATGACATGTATAAGTGACATGGTCACTTACAAATTTTTAATAACTTTGCAAGTGCCCAACATAATTACCAGCTGGGCCAAGTAGCCAAAGATCCCTAAATTTTTACATGTACCTGTAAAATAAAACCTTAAAGTAGGGGAAAGCTGTAACAAAAGGGGAGGGTTGGCATACACAGTATGCATGACCTTAAATCCCATTTTAACTCAAAAATAGTAGATGGGAAAGTCAATTCCTTTAAATATTATTTCTTATACTTAGAATGAAAACTCAGAAGTCTAGGGGGGCAAAAGAAGACAAAAGGATTACATGATGCGTGAATTCACTAGACCTGAGGTGATTTTACCAGCCCAAAATCTACTATTCTCTGGGACATTTTCCAAATTTTGTTAGCCCAAAGGACTACCAAGTAACAATTTCTAGTACTACTTCCTCATATTTACTAGCCTGGGGCTACAGGACTGACTGTTCTAATTGTATCCTGATTTACATTTTTATTTTTCATCTGTAAATACAGATAAAAAGAACAATTCAAAGTTTGTGACTGACTGACTATAATTTTTTTCCCACAGTATTTAATTTAAGTAACAACTTTATTCTGACAAGCAACAAATGAACAGTTAATTGATACTGGGTGTTTTTTATCTTGTACAAAACCTGTTTGTAAACATACAAAATATGTACACCCACACAGACAGGTAAAAATCTTATGATAAAATAGGTACAAAGTGTCATTTATCTTATTTCTTGACACTTCAACATTTTCCCCCATTATGATAATGACAAACCTAAAAATCTAAATAGGAGGCTCCAAGGAGCTTGTTTTGCTCACCTGAACCATGTGTTTATTAATTAGCAAAACATGGCACAAAAAAAGAAGAAAATTAAGCTTTTCAATTTTTAGTACATTTTGAACTGAAAATGGATTAAAAAAAACATACAAATCTGAAAAATGAGGCTCTAAAGAGCCTGTATGTCTCACGTGGACCATGGCCTTCTGATAATCCCATAGGCACTCAGTCTAAAATTATGATGCCACAATGGTTCTACTTTGGATGAGGCATAAACATTACCAAAAG
>MJUU01063081.1:18790-33868 GCA_002080025.1 Modiolus philippinarum
GGGGGGGGGGGTGAACAGGCTTATTTGTCTTCCTAAAGATAACTAGAGTTTCTGTTTTTGAGGGGTTAAATGTTACTAGCCACTTCGTAGCCCACTGGTGTATCTTTTCGAGATCGTGGTTGAAGTAACAATAGGATTTTCAGCCACAAGGTATAAACTCGTATCATCTGCAAACAGTTTTATGACAGAATAAATTTCTTCAACAATGTCATTTATAAAGATAAGGAACAATAAAGGGCCCAATATAGACCCTTGAGGCACACCTGCTCTAATTGATAAATGCTCAGAATTTGAACCCTCCCTTCAAGATAATTTTCGAACCAATTCAGTAAATTTCCAACAATTCCCAACTGTTTTAGTTTACAAAGAAGTCCTCAATTGTGAAGGGAAATCTGATAATTTATTTTGGAGTGGTTGTCCCTTTTCCCGGCGTATTTTTTTTTTTATTTTCTATTAGAAAACTATAACCAAACTTTTTGTGATTTTATACTTTTTTTCTAATATTTCACTCCACACAATAGATATATAGAGGTTAAGATTTAAATGCAAAAATATTAAACATGTGAACAACTATATTTTGAAGTTCCGTACATCTTCAAAGATGACTGCTAGCGGGAAATTTGTTTAAATTGGACCCTATGACACAATCAACGATCTCCTCCACTGAAACTACTTGACCAGTTGGAATCATACTTGTTCGAACTTATTTTAACATTTTACCTTAAGGTAAAACACATTCAAAGATCTTTTCCTCTGAAACTATGTAGCCAGTTGGAACCATACTTGGTCACATCTGTCCAGCTTAAATGGCCCCTTAAAAAACGTCTATCAAATCCGCATCAGATTCAAGATGCCGTCAGCAGCAGGGAACAACGCATACATGCCAACAAATTGCTGGTATTCTGTGATCAAAGACTCGAATCACGGTGCATTTTCTGCATCATTACAAATAAATTTACATGACTATAAATATAAGAAAGTTTGAAACAATTTATTCAAGATCTATTAATTGACCACTGACGGCTGTAATATAACTCTTTCCATTTGTAAACTCCGAATTGGCGCGACGCTTTGCATGAAAACTTTGAATGATGTAATAGTGTGATAATGTCTTTGGAGTTTTCCAATATCCACATTTCATTTACGACGCTTCTTGAAAAGCAAATATCACAATATATTCTGATGTGTCAAGATGGAGGTAAACAGTTCAACTAGGGGCTCTCAAGAGCCTGTAGATCACCTGGTGCGAGGCACTAGTGAAAATAAGTGAAAATAACCTCAATGATAAAGTGTCTCATTTTAGTATGATAATAGACATCGATTTAATATGGCCCACTGTGTCAGACGAGATGATCTTAGTATGCATTTCCAAAAGGTCCGTTGGCGGCCATCTTGGATTCTATGTGAACATATTGGACATATTTTGTTAAAGTGGGCCATCAAGGGACCATTGGGACCAAGTTTGGGTCCAATAGGAAAAGCAGTTTCAGAGGAGAAGATCTTTGAATGTATCTTTAATGTCCAATGTTAAACTAGTTACCCGCTGGCAACCATCTTTGATATGACACAGACTTGCCAGACACATTTTTCAAAGAAGAACAATGAAGGACAAGTGTGACCAGGTTTCGTTCCAATTAGCCAAGTAGTTTCAGAGATGTGTTTTCCCGTAGGGTCCAATGCAAAACTACGCTCCCTACTGACAGATTTTGGATTGCAAAATTGTCAGACATATATTTCAAAGACCACTCAAGGACTATTAATACCAGGTTTAATTCCAATTAACTGAGCAGTTAAAGTATGCTCCCTGCTGGCGGCCATCTTGAATCTGACGCGGACTTGACGTACACATTTTTCAAAGTACATTGTTAAACTAAGTTCCCCACCGGCAGCCACTTTGAATCTGATGAGGACTTGCCGGACATATTTTTCAAAGGGGACCAACTAAGGACACTTGTGACCAGGTATGGTTCCAACTGGCAAAGTAGTCCCAGTGGAGAAGATCTATGAACATGTTTTCCCATAGGGTCCAACGTTAAACTATGTTCTCCTCTGGAGGCCACCTTTGATCGATGTGGACTTGCCGGACACATTTTTCAAAGGGGACCAACTAAGTACAGTTGTTACCAAGTATGATTCCAGTTGGCCAGATAGTCTCAGAGAAGAAGATCTTTGAATATGTTTTCCTATAGAGCCAATGTTAAACTAAGTTTCCCGCTGGCAACCAACTTGGGTGAGTGAAGCATCTTCCCAAGTCAAGTGTTTGCGATCCACGTAGCTCCCCACAAGGAGCTACGTGGATCGGAAACACTTGACTTGGGAAGATGATAATGAAGATAAAATGTAGTCCTTGACATACTGAACATTTTTAATTAAATCTTAACCTCTATCTAAAATCGTTTTTGAAATATAAGGCAAAATGTATAAACTTTCGAAAAGTTTAACCAATAAAGGGCAGGTATTCAGATTTTCTTAAAAATTTCTAGATCTTGATATGCTGAACATTTTTGCAATTTAAAAGTTGACTTCTATCTGTCAAAGTTTTTTTTTTTAATAAGAAATAAAAAAAATATTTAAATTTAGAAATTTTTTAAGAAAAAGGGCAATAACTCAAAGTCGGGTTTTGGATTTACTTCAAAATTGCAGGGCAGGTAGATCTTGTCATGCTGATCACTTTTATCCTCTGTCAGATTTTTGATATCTGTAATGGTTTTTACCCCTATGTGCTATTTTTAGCAACGGCAGCCATGTTGTTTTGTCCTCAGACTAGTCGAACACAATTTTAAATATAGATACCCTGGTAACGATTAAGACCAAGTTTTGATAAAATTGGCTCAGTGGTTTTAGAGGAGAAGATTTTTGAGAAAAAAAAATTAAGATGAACTGACGACGGACGCAAAGTGATGGCAATAGCTCACCTGGCCTTTTAGGCCAGGTGAGCTAAAAATTGTTTGTATAAAACATTTCGTAGATCGATCGATGTAATTGTTTTATGGGCATTTGTGTAATTTGATACCCAGTACAGAGGGGAGACAAGTGTCTTCATACTATTACTTGGTCGAAACTGAAGGGAAAGCAAAATAGGATTTATGATTCTGTAATATCTTTTCCTTCTGTACAAGTTGGAGTGCCCTGGGAATTACCAATGAATAGTTTTTTCTTCAAATACTATTTTACAGATAATATGATGTTATTTGAGGCCTTATTTGTCATTAATGGGGGACAAGTATGTAGCAACATCAAGTTTTCTTTAACAATATAAAAATATATGTTGTGCAATGGCCACAAATTAATGTAAATAAACAAAGTAAAAATGGTAAGGTAGGCCACAATTAAAAGATAAAATTAAACAAAATATACAAACTAAAAAACAGCTAAAACATCCAAAACGGGTTGAAAGAAAAGTGTGCCCAACATTTCGGCCAGTACGGCCTTCTTCTAGGGGCAACCGGGACAGAAAAGTGGAAAAGGGTGTAGAGGATACAAGAGAAGACTGCCGACTAACGTGTAACGAAAATCACCTGTAAAATTCATGCTTAATCTTGAACTTAATCCAAAAAGAAAACAAAACATTTGTATACTGTGCTGTTCAATCGTGTAATTTAAAATAAAGTAAAATCATAAAATGGACTGTTTCTTAACATTCATGCCAAAGGGTCGAGCAGTCCCCAGAAAATGGATAATTTTTTGTTCAAGGAACTATCGTTGTTTCTCACCCGCACTAGTTTGTAAAAGGACAGTTACATGTATGTCAAGTATACTTGGTCGCCGAAAGTGTTCACCTACAGGGCAATATTTTCCATTGGTGACGCTCTGTTAATGTTCGACAAAGCGATCACCCAATCTACGACAAGTCTCGCCCACATAGATCATCTGGCATAGTTTGCAACCAACAGCATACACTACATTTTCAGTAGTTCAGGTGAAACCATTTTTTAGGTTGAAGACGATGGCCGGTCCTACTACTTTGTCTGTTTCCCAAGTAAAATTACAATTCAGACAGCGAGATCGCTTACATTTTCTAGTGCCCTTGAATTTACAGGGAATTTGAGGAGTAGCACTCTTGAAAGGGCTAGTGACAAGGTGCTGTTTTAGACTCTTCCCTTTTCTGAAGGCCGCAATCGGTGGCAAATCCTGGAAAACTGCTGACATGTGTTCGTCCTTGAGAACTATGGATTTAAAGTTACGGATCAAAATATTTTTGATGGCTTCGTTATGAGGGTGGTATGTTAGAACCAACGGCACACGGTCGTCGGTATTTCCCACCCTCTTCTCCATAGCCTCAGATCTGGTCACTCGGTAAACAGAAATCATAGGTCGATCCAAAAGTTTGCTTAACAAAAAAGGATTCCATTCTGTTAAATTGAGTCTTGAAGTCCTGCTCATCGCTACAAATACGAGGAAGTCGTAAGAATTGTAACTTTAGAATTGCATCTTTGCATGACTTAGGATGACAAAACCCATAATTTAAGTAACAGTTGGCGTCTGTTGGTTTGTAAAACACTGAGGTGGAAATTTGCCCATCCGACGAAATTCTGTCTAAAGGGCTTAATTTTGTTCCGACCACCCCTTTTCCGGATTTATTCCAAAATGAAACGGACATTCAGCATTTTTTTCGATCTCGCTGTCTGACTTGTAATTTTACTTGGGAAACAGACAAAGTAGTAGGACCGGCCATCGTTTTCAAACTAAAAAATGGTTTCACCTGAACTACCTACTGAAAATGTAGTGTATGCTGTTGGTTGCAAACTATGCCAGATGATCTATGTGGGCGAGACTTGTCGTAGATTGGGTGATCGCTTTGAACATAAACAGAGCGTCACCAATGGAAAAGATTGCCACGTAGGTGAGCACTTTCGGCGACCCAACCACAACATACATGACATGCACGTAACTGTCCTTTTACAAACTAGTGCTGATGAGAAACAACGACAGTTCCTTGAACAAAAAATTATCTATTTTCTGGGGACTGTTCGACCCTTTGGCATGAATGTTAAGAAACAGTCCATTTTATGATTTTATTTTATTTTAAATTACACAATTGAAAAACACAGTATACAAATGTTTTGTTTTCTTAATTCTTGAATTAATTTCAAGATTAAGCACGATTTTTACAGGTGATTTTTGATACATGTTAGTCAGTAGTCTTCTCTTGTATCCTCTACACTTTTTTTCCATCTTTTTTGTCCCGGTTGCCCCTAGAAGAAGGCCATACTGGCCGAAACGTTGGGCACACTTTTCGTTTAACCCTTTTTGGACATTTTAGCTGTTTTTAGTTTGTATATTTTGTTTAATTTTACCTTTTAATTGTGGCATACCTTACTATTTTTACATTGTTTCTTTAACAATACATCGACAAACGAATAGCGAAGCAAGAACGAGGAAAGGGGATTATCTAAAATCATAAATCCAAAATCACGGCAATTCACAGCAACACGAATTGAGACAGCATGACAAAGACAAAACAAATAAACAAAAATGAACAAGAACGCCACACAACTAAAGCACCATCAGTATGAACCCCTACAAAACTAAGGTATCACCAGGTGCCACGGGAGGGCAAGCGTGATACGTTCCACGCGTGGCACCAGTCACACTGCCAGTGAAAAGTCCGGCCCTGTCACGGTCATTGTTAGTTAGTCCGGTAACAAACTCTGGATCCACCCAAAGATACCCGTTCTCATTTGCGAAACAGAAACATTGTAATGGTCTGTCAAATCATGGTGACGACCGTAAAACATCTGTAGTGACAATTCCAACAATGACTGAACATACCCTTGATGAATAAGTTTTTGAGAAAGTAATTTCGCTCTGTTGACAAAATCGCTGTACAACCTACAGGCACGGCAATAGCGAATGAGCTGTGAAATGTACACGCCATATGCACGAGAAGTTGGAATATTACTGCTCAAAAACGGAAAGTTCACTATTGGAAAGTCGAAATCATCACGCTTGTCGTAAAGTTCTGTTTTCAGACGTCCAGAGTTGCCAATTTAGAGGTATAGGTCCAGGTATGATGCTGATGATGTAGAGGTATATGTCCAGGTATGATGCTGATGATGGTGTATCAGCGGTCTCTTAAATTTCGAGTCCATTTGGTCATACAAGATGAAGGCATTCCTCAAATTGAGGACCGTCAATGAAAGAACATCATCCACATAACGGAAACCGAAATCAAAGGACTCGGCTAGCCCACTGTCTCCTTTCTGGACCAGCCCTTGCATGAACCTGGCTTCATACGAATAAAGAAACAAATTTGCTAAGAGTGGTGCACAATTAGTCCCCTCAGGCATCCCTACTTTCTGCCGGAAAACCTGTCCTCCAAATTCTACAAATATGTTATCAATCAAGAATTCCAGCATTGCAATGACATCCTCCCCTGTATACTCCCTGTGTGAACCAGTGTGATGTCCAACAAAACAGGCCCCATCCACACCTTCACCCTCTTTAGTACAGAAAGACTGACGCACCAAATCTCGGAGTACTGACCCTAGCCTATCGTGTGGAAGAGCAGCACAGAGAGCAGAAAAATCAAATGCCTTGACACTGTTGCAGTGGTTGTGTTCACTTGAAGATAGATATTCTAATAAGTCCCTTGAGTTTTTGAGAAACCACATCTGATTCACTCCATTTGTTGAGTTTACAGTTCTCATTGACCTTCGTGTCTGACTGACTCGTTTTTGTCTCGCCTGCGACTTTGGCGAAACAGCGACCATAGATTCCGTCGTCGGCGTCAACATTTGGTTTACCCAAATGTTCAACTCTTTTGAACTTCAATAACTTTCTGAAATCTTGCACAATATCAATGAAATTTGTGACACAATATTTCATTATTGAATCCCAGATATATTTTTGAAAAATGATTCCAATTTTTCCGTATTTTGCCGTTTTCTGAACTTAGATTTTTTCAATGATTTTTTGTTGTGTCCACTAAAATTCAGCACCTACATGCCATAGACATATCATGATTGGTAAGTGGTCACATATATGGTTGTAACCGACATCCACACTAGAATTATGTCACCTTGACCTATAATTTCCGCATCAATGAAATTGACTAAAATTTCACTTTGGTCCATAAATTCAATAATGTTTAAATATTAACTTAGGAAATTTAATTTTGATGTAGACTTGTTGCATATAGTGTATAGATAAGCAATAAACTGTCAGGATTTTATTCCGGTTCCAACTGTGGTGAATTTCTTGAAAATGTCAAAGACTTAACAATTTCTGAATTTGTTTGCATACAATCAAATATTTTAGCAATTTGTCATACCAGACATAATTCTGAAAACTTGGAATAAAACAAATATGGTTCCAATTTCGGTAAATTTCCTTCAACTCTCAAAGACAAGCAATTGTTGGAAATTCTTGTCAGCAACCATGCTTTTTGGATGAATTTTTGTCAAAACAAATATTGCCAATGATTAGATTTCAAAATTTTTTGGTGCCAATTTTGGTAAAATTCCTGATACTCTCAAAGACCAGTTATTTCTTAGAATTCTTAGCAACCACATCGTAATATAGGACAAATTATAATGAAAACAGAGTGACCAGGCGAGACACTAGGTTCTGTGGAATCTTAACGAATTTTAGAATCACAGCCTTTATTCGCTCCAGAAAAAATTCTAAATTTAATAAAATTTAAATTGAAAATTAACTCATTTTGCAGTTTGTTTTTGAATAAATTGTCTGAAATTTCTTCACACTCTCTTAAAATATCTTTCAGCCATTCTGATAATTTATATTTTACCATTTGAAATTAATTGTTCAAATGTTACAATTTTTTGTTATCATTTCAATCAAAAATTTGAATTCTGTGTTGTAGAATGAAGTAAAGATGTATTTGCGTAAAATGTATCTTTAAACTTAAAAGGATAACTCATAGATTGATGTCGACAAACCGATAGATCCAACCCATTTAATGATAGCTGTTTCATTTCGATATCACGAAATGTTTTTACTCTACCGCTTTAATTGTTATTTACTTGTCATTATTATGAAGTTATTTACTTGTCATTATTATGAAGAAAAAAAAAATCTAGTTCATTTATATGATCATGGATTCTCTATAAGCACCAGAATTACTTGGAAATAGCATGTCACAGATTTAGCTTATTTTCATTTTATATGTTGAAAGTAAACACATGAGTAACAAAAATGGTGTTAGTTTGCAATTATTGACCTCCGTTTCCATGGTAACCACAACGACAATTTTGGGCAATTTGAAAAACCCTAAAATATGCATTTTTCAAATCAAGGAATATAAATACTTTTCATATATTACTTTTTATGATGTTAATTTATAACATAATTGACCATCTCCAAAACAGTTTTAACACTTTGCAAAAATATGAAGTCATTACAAGGCTATCGAATATGTCAAGAAAATGATCTTTTTTTCAATGAAAATTTTCGACAAAATAATGGTAATTTTGTCACTTTTTAGGGTCAGTTTTCATCAAAGGCACCAACTGCATACACTTAATAATAACATTGTCATACGGAGCTATGTTAGTTTTTCAAAGAAATATAAAAATCTCAGTGGGGTAAGAATAAGTATCCTAGAAGATCAATGTTAGAGTTGAGCTACTATAGTAACAAGGCAAAATTGGTCATTTCAATGAAAACTTTGTAACTATGTAATTACCATTTACCCGACCCTAGATATCAATATACACCTTTAAGGCCCAGTTTAAAATGTAATAACCCAGTTTGAATGATTTCAAGGTCATTTACCTTGTCTTCAAGGTCACTTGAAAAACAATGTTTTAACTTATCTTTTTCAAAAGCTCAATTTTCATTTGACCTTGACAATAAGAACTTTGATAATGAAATTATTTCAAGGTTATGATAAGTTTGATGGAAATCCACTCTGAGGTATAATGAATGGTTATTTGATTGTAGCTCCTACAAATGATAAATTCATAGCTATGCAGTTTTCTACAGAAATATCCATTTTTGCCCTGTTTCCGTGATAACTAACTTTAATATTAATTTTATTAGACAAGAATTCTTCCCTACTAATATTTTTATATTTTGAATAACTAACCTAGTTCTATAAGATAATTGTCCTATGGAGAATATGCAGTTGGTGCCTTTTCGAAAACTTGAAGCTGAAAAGGGATAAAATTGACATAATTTTGTCAAAAATTTGCCGCCAAAAAGGTCAATTTCTTGTTAGCCTCCTGTCGACTTTACATTTATGCAATGTTTTGAAACTGTTTCGGAGATTGTCAATACTGCTTTAAATACAAAATTGTACCTGTTATGCACTGATCTTCCTTGAAATATTTTGGGTTTGAAAAGTGCCTAATTTAGGGTTTTTGAAATGAACAAAAATGGATTCCATCGTTACCATGGCAACGGAGGTCAATAATAAATAAGCATTATTTTTGTGATTTACAGGTTAATTTCAACATATGAAATGAATATCAGCTAAATGTGTGTCATGCCGTTTATCCACATATATCAAAATTGTTTGGTCCTTAAAGAGAATCCGAAATTACTGTCCCAAAAACCTATACATCAAGGGTATGCTCAGTCAAAGTAGCAATTGTCACTACAGAAGTGTTACGTCGTCAACATGGTCTGACAGACCGTTACAATGTTTCTATTTCACAAATAAGAATAGATATCTTTAATGGAGTACAAGTTGAAATCGTTGAAAATCATAAACACTTAGGGATAAATTTCTCATCTGATGCCAAATGGGCCTTCCATGTTGACACGATTATAAATAAAGCTCTCAAGCAGATTTGCGTTCTTAGGAAATTGAAATTTATATTATCAAAAAATGCTCTTTCTACTATTTATTTGACTTTTATTAGACCAATTCTAGAATATGCATGTGAAGTTTGGGGAGGATGTTTTGAAAAAGAAATGGAAAAATTGGAAAGAGTTCAATTAGAAGCAGCAAGAATAGTTTCGGGCCTGACAAAATATACCAGTAAAGAAGCCTTGTATTTCGAGAAGGGATGGGAACCTTTGGAAAATAGGCGAAACTACCGGAAATTGACTATGTTTTATAAAATGCATAATAAAATGTGTCCTTCATATCTATATAATTGCTTACCGCCGATTATGGCTGATGTAAGTGATCATAATTTTCGTAATAGCAATAACTATGTGACCCCAAGAAGTCGACTGAAAACCTCGTCACTTTCTTTTATACCTTCAACGGTATCTCTTTGGAATGGTATGGACTTATCTATCAGGAATTCTCCTACTATCTCCTCCTTTAAAAATAAAATTAGAAGTTTATCCTTCAAAGCTCCAGATTATTATGGGGAAGGGGATAGGAAATTAAATGTTTTGCATACAAGATTAAGACACCAAAGTGGCTCATTAAATGCTGACCTTTCTCGTATTCATGTAGTGAACGACTCAAAATGTAGATGTGGTGCTGCACATGAAGATGCGTTCCATTACTTTTTCGAATGTCCTCTCTACCAAAACGAAAGAATATTATTGGTTGGCAGTTTAAATCCAAATGACTTCAATATAGAAACATTACTGTTCGGAAACGACGACTACAATGATAATTTAAACTCAAAATTTTCAAGTACGTTCGCACATATATTCGTCAAACTAAGCGGTTTTAATTAAATGGTATAGTACTGTAAATTAATAAGAAGTATCACCCTTTTTGCTTGTGTTTTGTTGTTTCTCTTTATATATTGTAACAATATTTATATAATGTGCCTTGCTGTTATATGTACAATATATCTATGTAAGGAGAGGACTTTAAATAAGTTTTGACAAAGTGTTGTCCAATCCTTTTGTCACTTTTTGGCAATAAAATATTACAACAACAAGATATCTTTGGGTAGAGCCAGATTTTATTACCGATCTGACTAACATCGACTGTGACAAAACCTGACTTTTCACTGGCAATGTGACGTGTGCCACGCTTGGAGCAGATCATGCTTACCCTTCCGGAGCACCTGATGATACCTCAGTTTTTGTAAGGTTCACACTACTAGTGCTTGTTTAGTTATATGGAGTTCTTGTTCATTTTTGGTTATTATGTTACCCCAGACGAGTCGGGTTGACATGTTGTTATTCTACGTTTATTCTGATTATTCTTCTTCGTCTTATTTTTCTTCTTCCAATAATTCTTGTCCTAGCGATTTCTTTGAAATGACTGGACCAATTGATTTCAAACTTTGCCCTAAGTTGGAACACCATCTTAAGTTGTATGCTGTCCGTTTGAAATTTTCAAAATGGCCGCCTATTTACGTTGAAAAAATTGGGGATTCTATAACTCAGGAACTACTTAAAAGTATTAAACTTTGTATAAATGTTCAGCAAGATGACAAAAAATTTCAAAATGGCCGCAATTTCAAAATACGTCAAAATTTCAACATTGTCCGATCTCAACGAAAATTAGTTTCTAGATTGATTTTGAGTCTGCTAATAAGGTAGAATCATCAAATGGGGAGTCTGGGGGTGACATCGGCTATTGCTTGCAATTGCAAATCTAGTTTTTTTTGTCTTTGTTGTACTGTCTAAATTCGTGTTGGATATGAATTGCCGTGATTTTGGATAATTGATTTTAGAATCCCCCCTTTCCTCGTTCTTGCTTCGGTTTTCGTTTGCCGATGTTTGTTATACTTTGAAAAGATAAAATTATCACTATGATGTTACAGACAGTCTATTAAATACTTATGCTGGAATCAATAAATAAAGAAAACCGTACATTCAGCCAAATGAAATCCGTCCCTTTTGATTAAAGATTTTCTTCTGTTTCTTGAAAAAAGTCATGGTAAAACTAACAAAAATCGACAAGGACAAAAATGATTAAATATTATATAGTAACACAGTAAGGAACATTGTAATACATAAAATATTCGTCTTTATCAATCACTACAGGTTTAACAGCTGCTGAAAGATTAAAAGGTGGTTTGAAAATCATTATTCGCCACATTGCCAAAATTTGTACGAAGAAAAAAAAAACAAACACACACACGCACACAAGCTCTACGCTCGCGCTCAAATGAAAATAAAAGAATTTCAGTGCAGCAGAATTGTTTCAAAACAAAAAATCACAAACACACACAAGCTCTAAGCTCGCGCTCAAAGGAAAATAAAAAAATGTCAGTGCAGCAGAATTGTTTCAACGATTCAGAAAACAAAACTAATGATCAAAACTGAACAAGAACGCCACATAACTAAAGCACTAGCAGTGTGGAACCTTACAAAAACTTGAGGTATCATCAGGTGCTCTGGAAGGGAAAACATAACCTGCCCCAAGGTGGCCCCCGTCAAACTGCGAGTGAAAAGTCCGGTTTCGTCATAGTCGGTGTCTGTCAGTCCGCTTGTAAACTCTGGATCTACACAAAGATGCATATTCTCATCTGTGAAATAGAAACATTCTAACGTTTTGTCAAATTGTGATGACGCCAGTAAAATGTATGTAGTGACAATTTCAACAGTGACTGTATCTTTATCATATGTTGCATATCCCGTCAATGTTACACTACAAATGGCGCTTTTTGCAGCTTGGAACAAAATGACTAACTCTTTGTCCTCCCTGCCATACTACAGTCTTGAAGTTTGCATGTATTTGCTTCAATACTGTATTCTCGAGTTGGATTATAAAAATGCTACCATGAGCCATATTGAGCTGGTCTGGAGGGGGTCCTTTTTCTGTATAAATGTATATGTATAAATGTTCATTTGTTGTTTTGTTTCTACTTCTTGTTTTGTCATGTTTCTTTGTTTCTTGTTTTGTTCTGTTTTACTATTTATCTCATTTTTTTAAGCAAATTTGTTCGGTAATCCTTTAATATGACGTAACTTATAAATCTGCATACCAGCTTGTACTATATTCCAAAGTTTCTCGCCAAACGATAACGTTTGAAAATTGTCACGATGAATTTTCTTTCAATATATATCATCAGCGGATCCTTAGGTTTTGGAGATGTGATCTTTTTGGTTCATTGTTCTCTATTAAATTTACAAATGTGCGGTTTATGATCTTTCAAATGGTTTGATTTGAACTGAACAGACATAAGTTGACAAAATGATAATATGCAGATACTAATTCCACAATAACTTCGGTATTTTACTATTTTTATCCGCACATTCTAAATTCAGAGTGTTCAACTCTAACATCCTTCTCTATGGAATTGAAACATGGAAAATGACAAAAGATGACAAAACCTAGTAGACACCATCTTACATAAAAGCTTAAGAAGAATACAAAAGATTCATTGGCCACAGAAAGTTACAAACGAAGAAGTCAGGAAAAGAGCAGGACTTGAGAAAGTTAGCAACACAATCAAACGAAGATGGAAATGGTTGGGACATGTACTAAGGATGGAAAACGCCAGGCAAGCAAAGATAGCTATCAGCTGGGCACCAGATGGGAAAAGAAAGAGAGGTCGTCCGAAGGAGACGTGGAGAAGGACCATTGAAAGAGAACGAAAAGAACCGGGATTCTCTTCATAGAAAGAAGCAGCCGAAGCAGCAGAGGAAAGAGACCAATGACGTCGACTTGTGAAAGGCCCGACTCTCCTCAATGTGAAACAGAAATAAGTCAATCTGCACATTCATGATGTTACGACCTTCGTAGCTGACTGATTGATTCGTTTAGAATTATAACCTTTACAGCCTTGATCCACTCGGGGAGAGAATTGTAATAGAATTTGATAAAATTTGAAATTGAAAATTAATCATTCTGCAGTTTGTATTTGTATGAATTGTCTGATAGAATGCACGTCAAATTTCAACAATCTGAAAACATCATTTAACAAATATAATAATTAAATATTTGACCATTTGAGACGATTTGTTGAAATGTGACAATTTGTCTGGGGTCTCCCTCATGCATAACTCTGTCCTTAGCCGTTTTTGGACTTCCATTTAGATTTTTTTTGGTTATTTGTCTTCTTTCAGATTTTACAAATGTAAGTGAGAACCGAACCGTCAGTCTGAAAAGAACAATCCAATGACAATGGCAACGTCGGAAAAACGAATAAACGAAGACATAACATGAGCGCGGCACAGAAAAGAAAATGAAGACACGCACATATACAAAAATGAACAACACGGACCCAATAAAAACCATGGGTGAGATCAGGTGCACCGGTAGAGTAAGCATCTCCTGCTTCTTATAAGACACCCGCCGTGTTGAACATGTCAACTCCGGTAGTAAAGTCAAATCCAGTAGAGGAAAATCAAACTTTAGTGGCAAAGAGAAAGATCTGTTGTCATCTGGGAAACAGATATCTCATAGCGGTCCACAAGATCGTGATGTCGACCGTAAAACGTCTGTAGTGATGACCTCAAGTTATGGGCAACATACCCTTGCTTAAGTAGCCTATTTATAAGCAACCGAGCTCTAGGTAGTCACTGTATCGACCACAGGCCCTTGAGTAGCGAATGAGTAGGGAGATGTAAACTCCGTATGCTGGTGCTCTAGGAATGTTGCTACAAAGAAAGGGGAAGTTGACTATTGGAAAAGTGAAGTCATCGCGTTTGACATATAGCCTAGTTTGTAGTGTACCTCTTTTGTCAATTTCAAGATGAAGGTCAAGGAATGAGGCTGATGTGGAAGTATGTGTAGTATCTTTAATTTCTAGCTCTTTTGGATAGATAAGATGAAGAAAATCACCAAAGCGAGGATTGTTTAGTGATAAAATATCATCTTTATAACGGAAACTGAAATTAAAGGACTAGGCCAATTTTTTATCTTTATTTTGAAGAAGCTCTTCGATGAATTCAGCTTCATATGAGTGGAGAAATAGATCGGATAAAAGAGGTACACAGTTTGTGCCCATTGGAATTCCGATAGTCTGTTGAAAAACAAGTCCTCCAAACTGGACAAATATATTGTCGATCAGAAACTCTAACATTTTAATCACTTCTTCCTCTGTATATTTTTTCTGTGATTCTGAGTCGTATTTCACAAAGTATGCTTGTTTTCTGCCTATAACAATGTACTTATATCTTTGTTCGCCGTTCTTGCGGGAGAAACATCTATGAATTATATCTTTCAGCCGTGATTTCAGTTGTTCATGGGGAATAGTAGTATAAAGCGTGGAAAAGTCAAAAGTTTTAATGCTGTTACAGTGT
>MJUU01063081.1:57696-72292 GCA_002080025.1 Modiolus philippinarum
GAATTGTCTCTCATGTGCATTTACTTTCATATCTTTTTTTGTGTATCATTGTAAAATAAGGACAAAAAAAAAAAGAAAACTATGTTAACACAGTAAGAAACGTTGTCAGAATTTTGAAAAATAAAATACATAATTCATTTCTATTTATCAATCAGAACGTTACAAATAACGCTTTAACAACTGTTGGAAGAGAGAAAAGTGGTTTATAATTTGTTATATTGCCTGAATTAGGTAAAAACAAACAAACGAACACACAAGTGCTCGTGCTAAAAAAAATATAAATTGCAAGCAGTAGAATTGCTTCGACGATTCCAGGAGCATTTACGTATATTATTTCATCAATGAATATACAAATTAGTATACAATACTATTCTATAGAATTTTAATTGCTTGATTAACATACAAAAGACAGGAGTGCTGGAGGAGTTGTTAGAGGTGTAACTAGAGGAATATGGGAATATTCAGTGATGCATTGCAAATAATTAGATACGTAAATACTCATGCAACAGTGTTTTATTATTAAATTTCAGTATTTCCGTCTTGCAAAGAGCTTCTCATATTGATCTTTTTCATTAATTGTCCACTGTCAGATTTACAAATTATCTTCTATATCAGCAAGGTTTTGATTTGAAGAGACATAAGTAGTCAAACTGACCCTCTGCAATAACTAAATTACATTAATTTCGGCATTGTGTTACTTTTAACTGCAATTTCATAAACCGCGAGTATAAAATTATTTTTATATACGATTTCGTATAAAAAATGAGAATAAGAAAAACAAAAGCATCATTGGTTGCTATAAAACATTTTTTTTGTTTTGTTGAAAGCTAAGGAGCATCTCCCTCATGCAAAGCTCTGTCCTTAGCTGATTTTGGCTTTATATGTAGATCATATTGGTAATTTGTTTTCTATTAGTTTTTAAACATTTTTTAGTTAATGGTCTTCCAAACGTTTCGATTTTATTTGCAACGAAGAGTCATAAGTTGTCGAAATGTGCATATGCAGAGAATAAATTTATAGTTACTTCGGTATTTAGTTATTTGCTTAAATAAATTTGTATAGAAGCCGATATGATCGATCTACAGAAGGAAATGTTTTTCATTTAAAGAAATTTTAAACGGAATCTTTTGCAAATAAACAAACATTGCAAATGTAAAGCTATGGCCAGTTATGGGGCAGCCATTTTGCTTTTCCGATAGGCAAACAAAACATAACAGATTTTGTAACTTAGGTGTATAGGTCCTAACAGAAACCTATTTCGTGTTGGATTATAATTGCCGTGAATTTTATATTTTTATCCTTGCACTTTCGAAGAAATTTCGGGGATATTGTTATACCCTCTTGTCTGTACGTCCGCCCGTCTGTTCTTCCGTCACACTTTTCTTGTGACTCAAACTCCTCCTACATTTTTGGATTTAGGGATTTAATTTTGTTGTAGAATTGTAGCATATAGTCTGTAGATGCGCAATAATCTTTCGGATTTTTGATATTACTCTTGGTGCAAACAAGAGGCCCTAAGATGTCAATTTTTACACATGTAGCATGTGACACAAAATCCTTTTACATTTATGGATTTAATTTTGTAGATGCGCAATAAGGTTTCGGATTTTTTATCTTTATCTTGGTGCAAACAAGAGGCCCTAAGATGTTGATTTCGACAAAGGCCCAAAGATGTGGATTTTGACACATCCGACAGGACTCTAAATAGGAAGTTCCTTACAACTAACCATATAGAGGCTGCATACCAATTTTGAAATCAATCCCTCTTGTAGAAGCTGAGAAAAATGCGACGAAAAATTCATGTTTTCACTACATTTTGTAACTAAATCCACATATTTGGATTTAGGGATAAAATCTTTATGTAGAATTGATGCATATAGTCTGTAGATTTTCAATAAACTTTCGGAATTATGATTCCGGTTCCGACTTTGGTAAATTTCCTGAAAATGTCAAAGACTCATATTTTTTTTAAAGTTTGAGCATATAATTATGTATTTTAGCAATTGTTAGATAGAAAATTAGATTTTGAATAATTAGAATTGTAAAATGCGATTCCAAGTTTGGTAAATTTCCTGAAAGTCTCAAAGACCACTAATTTTTTTGGAATTCTACCTAGCAACCATACTTAAATTGTTTGTGTAGCCTAGGACAAACATTTTCATCAATTGGATTTCAAAAATATTGGATTCCAATTTTGGTAAAGTTCCTGAAAGTCTCAGAGACCAACTATTTTTTGGAATTCTACCTATCAACTGTACTTAAAATGTTTGTGAAGCTTCGGACAAACATTTTCATCCATTGGATTTCAAAAATATTCGATTCCAATTTTGGTAAATTTCCTGAAAGTCTCAAAGACCAACTATTTTTTGGAATTCTACCTAGCAACTGTACTTAATTTGTTTGTGTAGCTTAGGACAAACATTTTCATCAATTGGCCTTGGATTTCAAAAATATTCGATTCAAATTTTGGTTTGTTTCCTGAAAGTCTGAAAGACCACCTATTTTTTGAGAATTCTACCTAGCAACTGTACTTAAATTGTTTGTGCAGCTTAGGACAAACATTTTTATCAATTGGTCTTGGATTTCAAAAAATATTCGATTCCAATTTTGGGAATTTTCCAGAAAGTCTTAAAGACCACCTATTTTTTGGAATTCTACCTAGCAACTGTACTTTAATTGTTTGTGTAGCTTATGACAAACATTTTTATCAATTGGATTTCAAAAATATTGATTCCAATCTTGATAAATTTCCAGAAAGTCTCATAGAGTGGTTAATTTTTGGAATTCTACTGAGCAACCATACATCCTAGAATTCTTTTAGTAAAAATAACGACTATCAATAGTTTGATTTAGAAAATAATGAAAAAAAATATTGCAAGGGTGTATAACAACTGCTTTTTGTGTCAAACAGGGAGGACGGGGATAACTGTCGTATCCGACAACATCTACTTGATTTTGGAATTCCCCTTTTCTCATAATGCCTTCGGTATCCGTTCGCCGATATATTGTTGAATATTCTGAATTCACATTTATAACGCGTTTTCGTCGTTAGTGTACTGCTTTGCCAAAAAAAAAAGAAAAAAAAAATTACATCCTCAATGCTTAATATACAATTAAAGCGATCCCTCTAATGGATTTCTAGATCATTGATCAGAAGGGATTGTTTTTAATGGTTATTTTTTTAATAACCAGGCGTATTTTTCCAATAATTATTTGTTAATTCAGTATCTTTCTTGACTATTTGATTGCAATAGTTTGCAAATTTTACACACACATACACACACATACAAAAAAATCAATAAACTCATTCCCATTTAAATTTGCAATTCCAATGATTGCAAACCTTGTGCTACCATTTTCGAGAACTGCCAAATCGTGTGAACATCCAAAATATTTTAGATAACATGTGCATAAAGGTGAATAATACATTATTGCATTAAGTTGTATAAAACATTATTCCCCGGTATCCCAGAACATTTTCTATATCTTAAAAATCGAAATCAATTTTTTTTGCAAACTTTTGTTTCAGAAAAATAAAAAAATACAAAAAGTTTTAAAAAACGTATTCTAGAATATTAAACAACGGCAGTAGAATACCGGAGGAACAAGGGAAGCGAAGACCACAAAAATCGATATCCAAAGACATCGCAAAAACGGCAACAGAGAAAAACAAAGACAAAACAAGGACGTTAGACAGCTACAATGCACGGAAATAAAAAGACGACATTAAAAACTACGGCTTTCATAGTGTGAACTCCCATGAAAACCGGGTGTGACATCATGTGCTCCGGAAAGGTAAGCATGTTCTGCTCCACAAGGGCACCCGTCACACTATCAGTGAGTATGCAAGTAATCCAGGGTTAAGTCAAAAACGGTTTTGTCAAATCCGTGAAAACGTGAAATCTAGCTGAAAATGTCCGTTTTTATTTGGGACACGGACACGTCATATCTGTCAATGATATCATGGTGACGGCCATAGAATTTCTGAAGGGATGAAAGTACCAAAGGCTGAACAAATCCCTGACTAAGCAACTTTTAGGACAGTGTTTTTGCTCTATTAAAAAAAATCACTGTATAAACTACATGCGCGACAGTAACGAATCAACTGTGAAATGTACACTCTATAGGCTGGAGAGGTAGATATATTGCTGCTCAGGAAGGGAAAATTCACAATTGGGAAGTTAAAATCATCACGTTTGTCATATAGCTTAGATTTCAAACGTCCTTCTTCATCAATGTATAAAAACAGATCTAAGTACGAAACTAAATTAGATGTATCAGTAGTCTCTTTAATTTCAAGCTCATTGAGATTGATCTGATGTAAATATTCCTTGAATTTTGGATTCTTAAGAGAAAGTACATCGTCTATGTAGAGGAAGCTAAAATAAAAGGAATGGGCTAAATGTTTTATTTTTTTCTGTGCTAGCCCTTGTAAAAACTTGGCTTCATACGAGAAAAGAAAGAGATCAGCTAAAAGCGGCGCGCAGTTAGTTCCCATGGGAATCCCGATTGTCTGTTATGAGGAAATAATGCACTTTGTGGTAAAAAATCATATATGGGAATCTCTTAAGTTTGTTGAATTATGACGAAAAAGCAGTCAGAATCAAATGCACGACGGTCAAAGATATAACTGGTGGAACGATTCTGTCTTCATTGTTGCATACATTTCTGATTTGCTTCGAAAGATTAAACGCCACATTTTCCACAAAACAGAGAATTTTGAACATTCTAACTGGCAATATCTCAATTGGACTCTGCTTTATAATACCACATTTATATGCCTTAGGTAGATTTGCGATAACTTTATGGGTATTTGGGAGTGTTTGCGACCTAAAATACAGAACCAAACTATATTTTCTACTTTCTCATGACGTTCCGGTAGTATTACTTATTTCATTGATAGCAGTAATTTATGGAGTTGTTGCTATACGCATGATAAAGCAACAAAGATCGATTGGGATCCATGGAAATATTTTAACCGAAACCCAAATAGAAAAGAAAAAAGCAAAGGCTTTACGAATGCGAAAGAATATGGCTACACTTGGAATGATAGTAATCATCGCTGTTATCTCTTCTTTTCCAAGAGCTAATATAGGACTGTATATCAACATTTCAGACAGGTATGACACTAAGGAACCATATCTTCAATTTTCTTCTTTACTGGTCTTGCTTACGCCATTTCTTGATCCCATTATATATTTGTTCAGGATTAAGAAATACCGAGAACTGGTAGTCTGTAAAGGTTGTCTCAGGTCTAACGCAATCGCAGATTCGAACGAATAGATGGAAGACATGCATTTGAAACAAAGTAAAAGAATTAGAATTCTCGGTAGTGAGAATCATGATTATTGTGACATGTATTGGGCAAAGAAGTACATTTAAACTATGGTTTATATGTACAAACATTTATTGGGTACTTAAGTACATTTATTGTTAGTGCTTATATGAACAAACATTTATTGGGTACTGAAGTGCATTTACCAGTAGTACCTATATGTACAAATATTAATTTCATGCCGAAAACAAACATTTATTGCGTACTTAAGTACATTTATCAGTAGTAATGATATGTTCAAACATTTGTTGAGCACTGAAGAACATTTATAAGTAGTGCTAATATGTACAACCATTTATTGGGTACTGAAGCACATTTATTAGTACAAACATTTATTGGGTAGTGAAGAACACTTATCGCTAGTGCTTAAATGTACATCTATTTATTGGATACTAAAGAACATTTACCAGTAGTGCTTATATGTACAAAGATTCATTGCGCACTGAAGTACATTTACGAGTAGTGCTTATATGTACAAACATTCATTGCGCACTGAAGTACATTTAACAGTAGTGCTTATATGTACAAACATTTATGGAGTACTGAAGAACGTTTACCAGTAGTACTTGTATGTACAAACATTAATTGTGTACTGAAAACAAACATTTATTGCGTACTTAAGTTCGTTTATCAATAGTAATGATATGTTCAAACTGTTGTGCACTGGAGAACATTTATAAGTAGTGCTAATATGTACAAATGATGTACATTTATCAGTGCAAAAATTTATTGGGAATCGAGAACATTTATCAGTGGTGCTTATATGTACAAACATTTTTGGGTATTGATGAGGGTTGTTGGTTTTTTTTCAATTTTTGTAGTTTTAGGTGACTGAAGATGTATTTGATGATTGATTATTCTTATCTTTGAAAAAGTGATTTTGTAAGAAAAAATAAATGTTTTTATACATGTATTGAATTTTTTTTGGGGTCATTTATAGCAGATATGGCTTCCATTGTTTGTGATTGTTCGGGATTATGACAGCTTGGGTCTTGGTTTGAAATTCATTATTTGTGACAGTTTATAACTGTAATTGCAACTGATGTTGCTGGGTCTATAAAACAACAAATATTTAATTTGCAGTGATATATATACATTTTCTTTTTTCACATTAATAATAAGAAAAAAACATAATAAGCACGATTAAAGTCAATATATTTCATTTGCTACACTTAATTTGTTGACCCAGAGAGAGGTATCCATACTCAAAACATTGAGTCTTATTGGGTAAAGACAAAATATAAATTCAAAGTAATGAAAGGCGTACCATCAATAGATAGCAGATCAATACCCAGTCTAAATCATTTAAGGATCATTACAGCAGGAACACACAACGGCCCTTTTAAGGACTGCTAAACAATTTAAAAAAGAACCTTAGTTGATATTATCAAGTTTTTACAAGTTTTATTAACAAAAGTACTCAGTCGCAGCAGGCTGCGAAATCAGTACTTAGTTTGGCATACATGGATACATATTCTCATATTTCGTATTTAAACATACATTTATTCCAAGACAAGCTTCAAGTATCAATTAACAAAGTTCAAAGAATACATATAAAAACACACCCAAGCTAAGAAGAGTTCTAAAATGCTCTTTTTTCACCATTTCTCAATGTAACTTCAAAAATGTAAAAAAAAATAAATAATAAAATCAATGTTTTAACATTTTATAAAGTTTTAAATCATTGCTATAATGCAATTCATAGAAATATATAGAACAACCCTTGGACAATCCTTGGATAAAATTTTTATCCCAGGATTGTTAACAATCCTTGGGTTCAAGGATTGTTGGCATACAAGTTAATTGATTCGTAAGACGTAACAACTACATTGCATGCTTTTAGGGGAAATCTTGTAGGGGTTTTGTTAATGTCATGATACATGTTTCTTAGACTGTGTACTCTAAACTACTTCTTTGTCACTAGTAACAAAAGGGTGATGCCTACATCATATGTAACGTAACAAGTGCTTGTGGCATGATACTACATGTATAGTATTTGAAATTTTCTTCAATATTTCAAGCTGAAGCCAAGTCTACAATTGTACCATGTCTTACCTGGTTGCCATGACAACAGAAAAAAATCAATATCAATCGATACCTGGCAATATCTATTGAAAGTATTTAAGAAGAGGCTTGTACCATTTTCTGTACTCCATGCCTGTAGAACTAACTCTGTTATTTCCTTTTGTTATATGTAGATCCGCTTTATTTAATAATTATCATAAATATCTTGCTCTCTCCAGTATTTATGATGGTCTTCCATGATAGATTCAGGAGGATAATATGAAGATTATTCCATAGTTTAAGTGTTCATAGTGTAAAGTTCTGTTGTAGTTCAAAGTATGTCAAAGTAATTAATTGAATAAAAGTGCATCGTTATAAAAGGGGTGGTCAAGATGCCTAATCGCAATGCATTTTAGCCATCCCTATTCTTATGAAGCAGTTTACCTTTAAACAAAACTCAGTTTATATTTCTTTACTTGCCCTTTCATGTTCATTGCCATTTTTAAATATTTTTTTCCCATTTTGGCCAGTCAGTTTGCATGTACTTTTTTGTTTATATGTTTATTCTAGTGATAGATGTCATTGTGAGTTGAGTGCTTATTTTTATGCTCCCTCAAAATACAGACGTATTATGGTATACCCTCTGTTTGTCTGTTTGTTAACTTTTGGTTACTAGTATCTGAGTTTTTCTGTAACCACTTGATATATTGTATATCGGTGTATCTAGATGAGATGCAGCTTTTGGACTGATTTTTTTTTTTAAATATCAAGTTTCAAATCTTTTCTTATTTCAAAGATAACTGCCTAAGCAGCACTCCAGCGTTCAGCGGTATTTTGTTATTTAGATAAGAGTTTGTCTCTCTTGCAGTGTGGAGTCCTCAAATAGATCCCCAGTTCGAGATGTGTATCCTTTTTATGCATTCCAGTTATTATGTACTTGTGCTGGAAAGAATTTCTCATATGGATATGCACCATCATATTTTCAAATTTGGTATTACAATTTTGTTGTAATGTCAAATTGTTATTCTGGCCAACTGTTTATTTTGCCTGCAATTCATGATTTTATGTATTCACCAACCCAGTAGTCAGTACTTCGGTGCCGACCCGAAAACCGATTTTATTGAAACTTGCAATATCTAAATGTCACAAAATTTTGTTTAAAACTAAGGAATATCTCCCTAATGCATAGCCTTGTCCTTATCTGAATTTTGGCTTTTCTTTTTAGATCCTTTTGGTTATTTGGTCTCTATCAGCTATCTATTTGACTCGATATGGTGCTCTGAGTTTGTTTTTAAGTGTTGTAATTGTCTTCTGTTTGTCTTTTTGTCAGGGAATTGATGACAGCAATGGTAAGGAGGACTATTTTTGATAGTTAATTTTGTATTTCTTGACAGCCCTCCATACATGGGTAATGGAGAGGATGGATTCTGCGTTTCCGGACAACTGCAAACAGAGTCCGCTCGAATCGGTGATAGGCCCATCATCAACTTAACATGACTAATGTGCAAAGCTCATTGTCCAAGGCCTCTTGGTGACTTCAAGATGAGAACAGTAATAATAGCGTCGTTCCATTGCTTTTTTTACCATATTTTTATAGACACTTTTTCTCATGTGTTTTTTACTCCATATCCCTTCATGTTTATGTTTCGTCCGTGCGAGACCTACAAAGGTAGTCAAGGACGTTAAACACCTCCCAGTCAGTCATGTTAACAGCACACGAATGCCCAGTGATAATCTTTCTGTCAGAACTTAGCTCTGTGGAGATAACGGCGGTATAATACCGAAGGAACAAACGAGTAGTATTTACATAAATCGAAGTCCAAAGATATGGCCAACACGAGAACATAGAAACAATAACATAAGACAACTTCAAAGCACAGAAATAAAAGCAGACATTCAAAACCAAAGCACTTACAGTATGAACTCCCATGAAACTGAGAATGACATCAGGTGCTCTGGAAGGGTAAGCACTGTGAGTGAGTCAATCAAGGGAAAAGGTCAAAATCGGTAGTACTGAAGGACATTACCCAAACATTTATTTGGTATTGAAGAACATTTAATCAGTAGTGCTTACATTACAAATATTTAGTATGTACTGGAGTCCATTTATAGGCAGTGTTTATATGTGCAAACATTTAATGGACACTGAAGTAGTACTCATATGTACAAACATTTATTAGATATTGAAGTATAGTTATTAAAAGTGTTTGATGTACAAACATAATATTTTGGAAGCGAAGTACATTTATCATAAGTGCTTATATGTACAAACATTTATTTTGTACTGAAGTATATTTATCAGTACAAAGATTTATTGGGTACTGAAGAAAATTTATCAGAAGTGCAGTTAACCAATAATTTTATGTTCATAAAATTTCCCGGATGTACATAAAAAACAATTGATTTCAGCATACAAGTTAAAATTTTCATTGTACATATTTGTGACATCTTTATTCCGATGACTAATACGTAGTCTTAATAGGGTAAGCCTAAATTTTCTACTAGTCTTTTTTCTATATATTTATTTATTTTTTTGAAGCATTCAATATACATATGTTAAAATGGAGGGCGGACAAGGTTTATGAGACCAGAAGAAAACGGGAGAGGGGAATGATTAAGGAATTTTTCGCAACAAAGAGAAAGGGGTGAGGGAAATCTATTTCTAGCCTGGTATAAATATTCGGAAAACTTTACTGCGAGACTTTGTTACAAGCATAATTGTAAGAAACAGTAAGCTTGTATGAAATTGGCGCTCTCGATTAACATTAGAATGTTATCACATCAAATTATATGATGGGTAAACAAATTGAAAACAAGCACGAAGAAACAGTACCATAGTAATATGTGCATGGCTGTATCGAATTGTATATGAAATTCTATGGCTTTAATCATGACATCATTGAAAGATATGACGTATCGGTGTCCTAAATGACAACGGACATTTTCAGCTAGTTCTCACGTCTGAACGGATTTGTCATAACTGGATTTGACTATACCTTGGATTTACTCGTTGACAGTATGACGGTTACTGCAAGCGAATCAGTATATGCTTGCCCTTCAGGAGCACCTGATGTCACTACCGGTTTTCATGGGAGTTCACACTATAAGTGCCTTAGTTTTGGATGTCATGTTTTTTATTTCCGTGCCATGTGGCTGACCTGAATTTAGTGGTAAACAACTTACATACCAAGTTTGAAGATTATATGTTATGTCGTTCAGAAGTTTTCAATTGGAAACCTTCGGGGACGGACGAACAGACGATCAAAAACCTTAAAGGTTTAAGATCATAATTGAATACCTAAAGCCAAAGATTTTGCTTAAGATTGATCTATATACGAGGTTTAAAAATGTTATACATTGTAACCCTTTAAATTTGAAAAAAAAATCAATTTAACGCCAGTATCATTGGTTTACTTTTCTTTTGCAACACACTCTTGGACTTTGGGTCATCAGTGATGGTATCAGGCAAAGGGTTGTAATAACCTGTGAAATCGCATTTCTCATGGTATTAATCACCAGACGAGTCATTTTAAAGTCTGTGTAAGTAAAGACAAGCCTGCATTTTTATACCCCACATAGTGGCGAGGTATTCTGTGATACCCTCAGTCGTCTGTCCGTCCGTCAGTCTGTCTGAACCACAGACATCTTTCGGTAATAAAACGGTTGCGATGGGGGAGTTTAAGGAGTGTATTCTTGATGAATAGCTCTTTTCTTAGCAAGATATATGACCTTATGTTTTGGTCAATTTTGGATTTATTCTTATCTACAACCTTTTGGGTGTTTCCGTTGTTTTTGGTTTCCAGAATACTTGTATCTTTGGATAAAAAGTGGCCACAATGGGGAAGTTTAAGGAGTATATTCTTTGTGCACAGCTCTATTCTTAATAAGATTTTTAGATGTTTTCTGTGATTTTTATAAGTATAAATAAATAGTACCGAAGTTACTGTAAGTTTAGTTTCAGTGAAAAAAGTAGTCACGAAAAAGGGGGTCGTATGAAGATAAAGTATGTAATAATTTCAAAATCACTAAAATCCGAATAATTTTTATTTTGCCTTATTTACAGTATTTGGTGGTTTATGTCATATAGTTGCCAAGACCTTTAGTAATATTGTATCTAGGCGTACTAGTCTTTTATATTGTTCACATGTCTTTTAAATTTACATGCAGATGCAATTACTATAAATTCATAATAATGTGAATAACATAGTCTCTGATAATTCTTTTAAGAGTGGCACATACCTTTTATGCCCCGCCTACGATAGTAGGGGAAAGGAAAGGGGGGATCATATAGTGTTCGGGTGTTGCCCAACGTCCGTTCGCTCGTCAGTCCGTCCGTCATAAGTTAGGTTAATCCTCAGGTTGAATTTTTTTTTCTGTGAAGGATGTATGCTATTATTATTAATGTAAAAACACATAAGGGTATAATTAAACAAAAATCATGCTAAAAATTTATTCATTATATTCCATCTTCACGCTTCACTGATCATGGAAAAAAGGGGAAGTAGCACGAGGTTTTCTGTGAAGGATGAATGCATTTATCATGACACTTTACATAAATAAACATTAGAATATAATTAAACAAAATTATAATAAAAAATTATCCTTGCTATCAACTTCATGCTTCATTAATCATGGAAAAAAGTGGGGTAGTGTGAGGTTTACCCTTATGTTGAAGGTGTATGCTATTATCATGAAACTTTATGTAAATACACATTAGAGTATAATTAAGCAAAAATCAAAATCAGAATTTATCCATGCTATTCCAACTTCACGCTTCACTGATCATGAAAGAAAAAAAGGGGGGGGGGGTAGTACGAGGTTTACCCTTAGGTTGAAGTTTTTTTTTTCTGATAAGGATGCATGCTTTTATCTTGACACTTTACATAAATACACATTAGGGTATAAGTAAACAAAAATCAATATAAAAATTATCCCTGCTTTCAACTTCATGCTTCATTGATCATGGAAAAAAGGGGGTAGTGTGAGGTTTACCCTTATGTTGAAGTTTTTTTTCTGTGAAGGATGTATGCTATTATCATGAAACTTTATATATATGCACATTAGGATATAAACAAAAACATAATATATTTTTACCCGTGCCAACAACTTCATGCTTCACTGATCACGGAAAAAGGGGGATAGTGTGAGTTCTTTTTTTCTGTGAAGGATGTATGCTATTATCATTAAACACCCATTAGGGTATAATTAAACAAAATTCATAAAAATATATACATGCAACCAACTTCATGCTTTTCTGATCACGAAATATAGCATGTTCAAAATAGTTGTGAGGCGGGCATTGTGTCCATTAGACACATAATCTTGTTAGTCTTGTTTTATATGTTTTATTATGTAATGTTTATGGTGAAACTTTAACAAACTATTTGAACTTCGTCTTTAATTAAACATTAATTATTGTTTCGCATACTATCTAACACGTTCATTTAATTTTATAGCGGGTATTACTCTATTTAATTGACCAACCTGTTGAATAAACTTGAGTAATGAATCAAAATAATTAATCGGGTGTGTTGTTTTATGGTAGTCTACTGTGTGAAAGTCTAATCAGAATGGGTAAGATGACACAAATTACTTAGATCACCTGTTCGATTGTCACCTTCACTAATTATGAAAAGTGAAACAATGAAGATAACTCGTACTTGTTTAAAGTGAGGAGAATTTCTGGGATGATCAATTACTTGTGCTGGAATAACTAAAAAAAGATATTCGTACATTCAGACAAATGAAATCCTAACTTTCACCTTTTTATTAAGGTTAATGCCTGACTAATGCTCCTAAAAGATTGATAGGGGTCGGTGCTAGGGGCTGTCTAGAAACTTACTTTGCGGTGTGTTGAAGGCTTCATGATGACTTCAAGATGAAGAACAACAATAAAAGCATTGTTCCATCGCTTGGTTGTACCATGAATTTGGCTCATGTGAATTTTCTTCATATCCTTTTTCTGTTTATCGTTGTAAAACAAGGACAAAAATGATAAAATACTATATGTCAACACAAGAACGTTGTTTGAATTTAAAAAATAAAATGCATAAATTATTCGTATTTATTCGTATCCAACACGAATTGAGACAGTAAGATAAAGACGAAAATGTGCAATCTACAGAAGGAAAACCATTTTTCATTACAAGAAAAGTTAGACAAAATTTTTCGCAAATAAACGAAATTATATGGGGGCAGCCATTTTGCTTTTCCGGTAGTCAAACACAAATGACTTTTGTAGAGGTGTAGAGGTCCTAACAAAATCTGAATGAAATACCAATGTTGAGCACAAAACATGTATTGTGAAAAACTGGACTTTTTACATAAAAAGGACCTATTTGCAACCTAAATCTCAGTTACTTCTGCAAAATCGCCGAATATGTTGACACTCGTTATATTTTAGACCGTGTGTCCAATAAATTTTCACTTCAGTTTATTACTGAATGGAAAAATAGTTTGTTATCAGATCAATCTATATCTGGATGAGGAGGGAATAAACTGAGAACGTATAGATTATTCAGAAATAGATTTGTAGAATAACATTACCTTTTAAACACAGAAGCTCTATGGCTAAATTTAGATGTGGTACCGCGCCACTTTGAAAATTTAAATTAACTAGACAGAAATTGTCATTTTTATAAACTTTTATTGAAGATGAACCCATGTTTTACTGCACTGTAAACTTTATAAAGAAGTTAGAGAAGTTTTATTTAGGGAAGCTGAATTTTATGAAAATGATTTTAAGAATTTTAATGAAGAACAGAAATTAGTCTTTCTATTCTCTGATGAAAATGTTTTGAAAGCATGTGCCAGGGCCTGCTGTATGAATTTAAGTATTCACAGAAACTTCTTATTTTGTAAATAATGAATTTAAAATGTCTTAGTTATGATTTTTTTTTTATTTTATAGATTAAGGTTATATAGTCTCTTATAATTCTGTATAGAATGGCTCTCATTTTTATGTTTTATATGTGTATTGTTTTATATATTGTTTTATATGTTTTATATGTGTATTGTTTTATATTGTACATGTATATTATATACAATAATGAGAGATGAGACTTTGATAAAATATTGAATTGAAATGAATTGGCATGATTTTGGATTTTTGATTTTGGAATTCCATTTGCCGGTGTATTGTGGATTAATTAACACCTAAAAGTAAACGTAAAATGTTCATGTTTTAAACTCCACATAGACAAGCGCGCTTTACTGTGAGGACATTTTTTTTTCTAAATTCTGTTTTCACATATATAA